>JALJCO010001700.1:0-22515 GCA_023101725.1 Atherinomorus stipes | reverse complement strand
AGTGTCTGAGTCCCAGACATGAATTCATCCTCACTCAAGTCACTCAGGCACGGTTAACACGCTCCTGTGTTGAAAACGCCCCGTTAAGCGTTTCTCGCCGAGATATTGCGATTGGGGAAGTTTCGCTCCTGCTTCCCAGGAACGACCCCGGAGCTGCTTCCAACCCTTTTGCCCTTCTTATTTTGGACACTAGCTACCAGCTACATTTGGAATTTTCAAGATCGGATGTTCAGAAAAGATTGATCTCTCTTTTTCCCCCTCCCCCCAATTCTTCCTTTTGCCACCCGTTTAACCCCCCTCTCCTCTTAAAAGCAACAGAGGCCAAACTTTTTGCAGGTTTCTAATAGTGTCTGAGTCCCAGACATGAATTCATCCTCACTCAAGTCACTCAGGCACGGTTAACACGCTCCTGTGTTGAAAACGCCCCGTTAAGCGTTTCTCGCCGAGATATTGCGATTGGGGAAGTTTCGCTCCTGCTTCCCAGGAACGACCCCGGAGCTGCTTCCAACCCTTTTGCCCTTCTTATTTTGGACACTAGCTACCAGCTACATTTGGAATTTTCAAGATCGGATGTTCAGAAAGAAAGTTATGAGCTCTGCTTTTTCACCGGCTCTCGCGCAGAAACTTGTCCGCTTTACGGGTGCTCACAAGCGGCCTGAGTGTTGCAAGTCACACCGCGTCTCCTACGGTTGCAAAAAGCAACAGAGGCCAAACTTTTGCAGGTTTCTAATAGTGTCTGAGTCCCAGACATGAATTCATCCTCACTCAAGTCACTCAGGCACGGTTAACACGCTCCTGTGTTGAAAACGCCCCGTTAAGCGTTTCTCGCCGAGATATTGCGATTGGGAAGTTTCGCTCCTGCTTCCCAGGAACGACCCCGGAGCTGCTTCCAACCCTTTTGCCCTTCTTATTTTGGACACTAGCTACCAGCTACATTTGGAATTTTCAAGATCGGATGTTCAGAAAGAAAGTTATGAGCTCTGCTTTTTCACCGGCTCTCGCGCAGAAACTTGTCCGCTTTACGGGTGCTCACAAGCGGCCTGAGTGTTGCAAGTCACACCGCGTCTCCTACGGTTGCAAAAAGCAACAGAGGCCAAACTTTTTGCAGGTTTCTAATAGTGTCTGAGTCCCAGACATGAATTCATCCTCACTCAAGTCACTCAGGCACGGTTAACACGCTCCTGTGTTGAAAACGCCCCGTTAAGCGTTTCTCGCCGAGATATTGCGATTGGGGAAGTTTCGCTCCTGCTTCCCAGGAACGACCCCGGAGCTGCTTCCAACCCTTTTTGCCCTTCTTATTTTGGACACTAGCTACCAGCTACATTTGGAATTTTCAAGATCGGATGTTCAGAAAGAAAGTTATGAGCTCTGCTTTTTCACCGGCTCTCGCGCAGAAACTTGTCCGCTTTACGGGTGCTCACAAGCGGCCTGAGTGTTGCAAGTCACACCGCGTCTCCTACGGTTGCAAAAAGCAACAGAGGCCAAACTTTTTGCAGGTTTCTAATAGTGTCTGAGTCCCAGACATGAATTCATCCTCACTCAAGTCACTCAGGCACGGTTAACACGCTCCTGTGTTGAAAACGCCCCGTTAAGCGTTTCTCGCCGAGATATTGCGATTGGGAAGTTTCGCTCCTGCTTCCCAGGAACGACCCCGGAGCTGCTTCCAACCCTTTTGCCCTTCTTATTTTGGACACTAGCTACCAGCTACATTTGGAATTTTCAAGATCGGATGTTCAGAAAGAAAGTTATGAGCTCTGCTTTTTCACCGGCTCTCGCGCAGAAACTTGTCCGCTTTACGGGTGCTCACAAGCGGCCTGAGTGTTGCAAGTCACACCGCGTCTCCTACGGTTGCAAAAAGCAACAGAGGCCAAACTTTTTGCAGGTTTCTAATAGTGTCTGAGTCCCAGACATGAATTCATCCTCACTCAAGTCACTCAGGCACGGTTAACACGCTCCTGTGTTGAAAACGCCCCGTTAAGCGTTTCTCGCCGAGATATTGCGATTGGGGAAGTTTCGCTCCTGCTTCCCAGGAACGACCCCGGAGCTGCTTCCAACCCTTTTGCCCTTCTTATTTTGGACACTAGCTACCAGCTACATTTGGAATTTTCAAGATCGGATGTTCAGAAAGAAAGTTATGAGCTCTGCTTTTTCACCGGCTCTCGCGCAGAAACTTGTCCGCTTTACGGGTGCTCACAAGCGGCCTGAGTGTTGCAAGTCACACCGCGTCTCCTACGGTTGCAAAAAGCAACAGAGGCCAAACTTTTTGCAGGTTTCTAATAGTGTCTGAGTCCCAGACATGAATTCATCCTCACTCAAGTCACTCAGGCACGGTTAACACGCTCCTGTGTTGAAAACGCCCCGTTAAGCGTTTCTCGCCGAGATATTGCGATTGGGGAAGTTTCGCTCCTGCTTCCCAGGAACGACCCCGGAGCTGCTTCCAACCCTTTTGCCCTTCTTATTTTGGACACTAGCTACCAGCTACATTTGGAATTTTCAAGATCGGATGTTCAGAAAGAAAGTTATGAGCTCTGCTTTTTCACCGGCTCTCGCGCAGAAACTTGTCCGCTTTACGGGTGCTCACAAGCGGCCTGAGTGTTGCAAGTCACACCGCGTCTCCTACGGTTGCAAAAAGCAACAGAGGCCAAACTTTTTGCAGGTTTCTAATAGTGTCTGAGTCCCAGACATGAATTCATCCTCACTCAAGTCACTCAGGCACGGTTAACACGCTCCTGTGTTGAAAACGCCCCGTTAAGCGTTTCTCGCCGAGATATTGCGATTGGGGAAGTTTCGCTCCTGCTTCCCAGGAACGACCCCGGAGCTGCTTCCAACCCTTTTGCCCTTCTTATTTTGGACACTAGCTACCAGCTACATTTGGAATTTTCAAGATCGGATGTTCAGAAAGAAAGTTATGAGCTCTGCTTTTTCACCGGCTCTCGCGCAGAAACTTGTCCGCTTTACGGGTGCTCACAAGCGGCCTGAGTGTTGCAAGTCACACCGCGTCTCCTACGGTTGCAAAAAGCAACAGAGGCCAAACTTTTTGCAGGTTTCTAATAGTGTCTGAGTCCCAGACATGAATTCATCCTCACTCAAGTCACTCAGGCACGGTTAACACGCTCCTGTGTTGAAAACGCCCCGTTAAGCGTTTCTCGCCGAGATATTGCGATTGGGGAAGTTTCGCTCCTGCTTCCCAGGAACGACCCCGGAGCTGCTTCCAACCCTTTTGCCCTTCTTATTTTGGACACTAGCTACCAGCTACATTTGGAATTTTCAAGATCGGATGTTCAGAAAGAAAGTTATGAGCTCTGCTTTTTCACCGGCTCTCGCGCAGAAACTTGTCCGCTTTACGGGTGCTCACAAGCGGCCTGAGTGTTGCAAGTCACACCGCGTCTCCTACGGTTGCAAAAAGCAACAGAGGCCAAACTTTTTGCAGGTTTCTAATAGTGTCTGAGTCCCAGACATGAATTCATCCTCACTCAAGTCACTCAGGCACGGTTAACACGCTCCTGTGTTGAAAACGCCCCGTTAAGCGTTTCTCGCCGAGATATTGCGATTGGGGAAGTTTCGCTCCTGCTTCCCAGGAACGACCCCGGAGCTGCTTCCAACCCTTTTGCCCTTCTTATTTTGGACACTAGCTACCAGCTACATTTGGAATTTTCAAGATCGGATGTTCAGAAAGAAAGTTATGAGCTCTGCTTTTTCACCGGCTCTCGCGCAGAAACTTGTCCGCTTTACGGGTGCTCACAAGCGGCCTGAGTGTTGCAAGTCACACCGCGTCTCCTACGGTTGCAAAAAGCAACAGAGGCCAAACTTTTTGCAGGTTTCTAATAGTGTCTGAGTCCCAGACATGAATTCATCCTCACTCAAGTCACTCAGGCACGGTTAACACGCTCCTGTGTTGAAAACGCCCCGTTAAGCGTTTCTCGCCGAGATATTGCGATTGGGGAAGTTTCGCTCCTGCTTCCCAGGAACGACCCCGGAGCTGCTTCCAACCCTTTTGCCCTTCTTATTTTGGACACTAGCTACCAGCTACATTTGGAATTTTCAAGATCGGATGTTCAGAAAGAAAGTTATGAGCTCTGCTTTTTCACCGGCTCTCGCGCAGAAACTTGTCCGCTTTACGGGTGCTCACAAGCGGCCTGAGTGTTGCAAGTCACACCGCGTCTCCTACGGTTGCAAAAAGCAACAGAGGCCAAACTTTTTGCAGGTTTCTAATAGTGTCTGAGTCCCAGACATGAATTCATCCTCACTCAAGTCACTCAGGCACGGTTAACACGCTCCTGTGTTGAAAACGCCCCGTTAAGCGTTTCTCGCCGAGATATTGCGATTGGGGAAGTTTCGCTCCTGCTTCCCAGGAACGACCCCGGAGCTGCTTCCAACCCTTTTGCCCTTCTTATTTTGGACACTAGCTACCAGCTACATTTGGAATTTTCAAGATCGGATGTTCAGAAAGAAAGTTATGAGCTCTGCTTTTTCACCGGCTCTCGCGCAGAAACTTGTCCGCTTTACGGGTGCTCACAAGCGGCCTGAGTGTTGCAAGTCACACCGCGTCTCCTACGGTTGCAAAAAGCAACAGAGGCCAAACTTTTGCAGGTTTCTAATAGTGTCTGAGTCCCAGACATGAATTCATCCTCACTCAAGTCACTCAGGCACGGTTAACACGCTCCTGTGTTGAAAACGCCCCGTTAAGCGTTTCTCGCCGAGATATTGCGATTGGGGAAGTTTCGCTCCTGCTTCCCAGGAACGACCCCGGAGCTGCTTCCAACCCTTTTGCCCTTCTTATTTTGGACACTAGCTACCAGCTACATTTGGAATTTTCAAGATCGGATGTTCAGAAAGAAAGTTATGAGCTCTGCTTTTTCACCGGCTCTCGCGCAGAAACTTGTCCGCTTTACGGGTGCTCACAAGCGGCCTGAGTGTTGCAAGTCACACCGCGTCTCCTACGGTTGCAAAAAGCAACAGAGGCCAAACTTTTTGCAGGTTTCTAATAGTGTCTGAGTCCCAGACATGAATTCATCCTCACTCAAGTCACTCAGGCACGGTTAACACGCTCCTGTGTTGAAAACGCCCCGTTAAGCGTTTCTCGCCGAGATATTGCGATTGGGAAAGTTTCGCTCCTGCTTCCCAGGAACGACCCCGGAGCTGCTTCCAACCCTTTTGCCCTTCTTATTTTGGACACTAGCTACCAGCTACATTTGGAATTTTCAAGATCGGATGTTCAGAAAGAAAGTTATGAGCTCTGCTTTTTCACCGGCTCTCGCGCAGAAACTTGTCCGCTTTACGGGTGCTCACAAGCGGCCTGAGTGTTGCAAGTCACACCGCGTCTCCTACGGTTGCAAAAAGCAACAGAGGCCAAACTTTTTGCAGGTTTCTAATAGTGTCTGAGTCCCAGACATGAATTCATCCTCACTCAAGTCACTCAGGCACGGTTAACACGCTCCTGTGTTGAAAACGCCCCGTTAAGCGTTTCTCGCCGAGATATTGCGATTGGGAAAGTTTCGCTCCTGCTTCCCAGGAACGACCCCGGAGCTGCTTCCAACCCTTTTGCCCTTCTTATTTTGGACACTAGCTACCAGCTACATTTGGAATTTTCAAGATCGGATGTTCAGAAAGAAAGTTATGAGCTCTGCTTTTTCACCGGCTCTCGCGCAGAAACTTGTCCGCTTTACGGGTGCTCACAAGCGGCCTGAGTGTTGCAAGTCACACCGCGTCTCCTACGGTTGCAAAAAGCAACAGAGGCCAAACTTTTTGCAGGTTTCTAATAGTGTCTGAGTCCCAGACATGAATTCATCCTCACTCAAGTCACTCAGGCACGGTTAACACGCTCCTGTGTTGAAAACGCCCCGTTAAGCGTTTCTCGCCGAGATATTGCGATTGGGGAAGTTTCGCTCCTGCTTCCCAGGAACGACCCCGGAGCTGCTTCCAACCCTTTTGCCCTTCTTATTTTGGACACTAGCTACCAGCTACATTTGGAATTTTCAAGATCGGATGTTCAGAAAGAAAGTTATGAGCTCTGCTTTTTCACCGGCTCTCGCGCAGAAACTTGTCCGCTTTACGGGTGCTCACAAGCGGCCTGAGTGTTGCAAGTCACACCGCGTCTCCTACGGTTGCAAAAAGCAACAGAGGCCAAACTTTTTGCAGGTTTCTAATAGTGTCTGAGTCCCAGACATGAATTCATCCTCACTCAAGTCACTCAGGCACGGTTAACACGCTCCTGTGTTGAAAACGCCCCGTTAAGCGTTTCTCGCCGAGATATTGCGATTGGGGAAGTTTCGCTCCTGCTTCCCAGGAACGACCCCGGAGCTGCTTCCAACCCTTTTGCCCTTCTTATTTTGGACACTAGCTACCAGCTACATTTGGAATTTTCAAGATCGGATGTTCAGAAAGAAAGTTATGAGCTCTGCTTTTTCACCGGCTCTCGCGCAGAAACTTGTCCGCTTTACGGGTGCTCACAAGCGGCCTGAGTGTTGCAAGTCACACCGCGTCTCCTACGGTTGCAAAAAGCAACAGAGGCCAAACTTTTTGCAGGTTTCTAATAGTGTCTGAGTCCCAGACATGAATTCATCCTCACTCAAGTCACTCAGGCACGGTTAACACGCTCCTGTGTTGAAAACGCCCCGTTAAGCGTTTCTCGCCGAGATATTGCGATTGGGGAAGTTTCGCTCCTGCTTCCCAGGAACGACCCCGGAGCTGCTTCCAACCCTTTTGCCCTTCTTATTTTGGACACTAGCTACCAGCTACATTTGGAATTTTCAAGATCGGATGTTCAGAAAGAAAGTTATGAGCTCTGCTTTTTCACCGGCTCTCGCGCAGAAACTTGTCCGCTTTACGGGTGCTCACAAGCGGCCTGAGTGTTGCAAGTCACACCGCGTCTCCTACGGTTGCAAAAAGCAACAGAGGCCAAACTTTTTGCAGGTTTCTAATAGTGTCTGAGTCCCAGACATGAATTCATCCTCACTCAAGTCACTCAGGCACGGTTAACACGCTCCTGTGTTGAAAACGCCCCGTTAAGCGTTTCTCGCCGAGATATTGCGATTGGGGAAGTTTCGCTCCTGCTTCCCAGGAACGACCCCGGAGCTGCTTCCAACCCTTTTGCCCTTCTTATTTTGGACACTAGCTACCAGCTACATTTGGAATTTTCAAGATCGGATGTTCAGAAAGAAAGTTATGAGCTCTGCTTTTTCACCGGCTCTCGCGCAGAAACTTGTCCGCTTTACGGGTGCTCACAAGCGGCCTGAGTGTTGCAAGTCACACCGCGTCTCCTACGGTTGCAAAAAGCAACAGAGGCCAAACTTTTTGCAGGTTTCTAATAGTGTCTGAGTCCCAGACATGAATTCATCCTCACTCAAGTCACTCAGGCACGGTTAACACGCTCCTGTGTTGAAAACGCCCCGTTAAGCGTTTCTCGCCGAGATATTGCGATTGGGGAAGTTTCGCTCCTGCTTCCCAGGAACGACCCCGGAGCTGCTTCCAACCCTTTTGCCCTTCTTATTTTGGACACTAGCTACCAGCTACATTTGGAATTTTCAAGATCGGATGTTCAGAAAGAAAGTTATGAGCTCTGCTTTTTCACCGGCTCTCGCGCAGAAACTTGTCCGCTTTACGGGTGCTCACAAGCGGCCTGAGTGTTGCAAGTCACACCGCGTCTCCTACGGTTGCAAAAAGCAACAGAGGCCAAACTTTTTGCAGGTTTCTAATAGTGTCTGAGTCCCAGACATGAATTCATCCTCACTCAAGTCACTCAGGCACGGTTAACACGCTCCTGTGTTGAAAACGCCCCGTTAAGCGTTTCTCGCCGAGATATTGCGATTGGGGAAGTTTCGCTCCTGCTTCCCAGGAACGACCCCGGAGCTGCTTCCAACCCTTTTGCCCTTCTTATTTTGGACACTAGCTACCAGCTACATTTGGAATTTTCAAGATCGGATGTTCAGAAAGAAAGTTATGAGCTCTGCTTTTTCACCGGCTCTCGCGCAGAAACTTGTCCGCTTTACGGGTGCTCACAAGCGGCCTGAGTGTTGCAAGTCACACCGCGTCTCCTACGGTTGCAAAAAGCAACAGAGGCCAAACTTTTTGCAGGTTTCTAATAGTGTCTGAGTCCCAGACATGAATTCATCCTCACTCAAGTCACTCAGGCACGGTTAACACGCTCCTGTGTTGAAAACGCCCCGTTAAGCGTTTCTCGCCGAGATATTGCGATTGGGGAAGTTTCGCTCCTGCTTCCCAGGAACGACCCCGGAGCTGCTTCCAACCCTTTTGCCCTTCTTATTTTGGACACTAGCTACCAGCTACATTTGGAATTTTCAAGATCGGATGTTCAGAAAGAAAGTTATGAGCTCTGCTTTTTCACCGGCTCTCGCGCAGAAACTTGTCCGCTTTACGGGTGCTCACAAGCGGCCTGAGTGTTGCAAGTCACACCGCGTCTCCTACGGTTGCAAAAAGCAACAGAGGCCAAACTTTTTGCAGGTTTCTAATAGTGTCTGAGTCCCAGACATGAATTCATCCTCACTCAAGTCACTCAGGCACGGTTAACACGCTCCTGTGTTGAAAACGCCCCGTTAAGCGTTTCTCGCCGAGATATTGCGATTGGGGAAGTTTCGCTCCTGCTTCCCAGGAACGACCCCGGAGCTGCTTCCAACCCTTTTGCCCTTCTTATTTTGGACACTAGCTACCAGCTACATTTGGAATTTTCAAGATCGGATGTTCAGAAAGAAAGTTATGAGCTCTGCTTTTTCACCGGCTCTCGCGCAGAAACTTGTCCGCTTTACGGGTGCTCACAAGCGGCCTGAGTGTTGCAAGTCACACCGCGTCTCCTACGGTTGCAAAAAGCAACAGAGGCCAAACTTTTTGCAGGTTTCTAATAGTGTCTGAGTCCCAGACATGAATTCATCCTCACTCAAGTCACTCAGGCACGGTTAACACGCTCCTGTGTTGAAAACGCCCCGTTAAGCGTTTCTCGCCGAGATATTGCGATTGGGGAAGTTTCGCTCCTGCTTCCCAGGAACGACCCCGGAGCTGCTTCCAACCCTTTTGCCCTTCTTATTTTGGACACTAGCTACCAGCTACATTTGGAATTTTCAAGATCGGATGTTCAGAAAGAAAGTTATGAGCTCTGCTTTTTCACCGGCTCTCGCGCAGAAACTTGTCCGCTTTACGGGTGCTCACAAGCGGCCTGAGTGTTGCAAGTCACACCGCGTCTCCTACGGTTGCAAAAAGCAACAGAGGCCAAACTTTTTGCAGGTTTCTAATAGTGTCTGAGTCCCAGACATGAATTCATCCTCACTCAAGTCACTCAGGCACGGTTAACACGCTCCTGTGTTGAAAACGCCCCGTTAAGCGTTTCTCGCCGAGATATTGCGATTGGGGAAGTTTCGCTCCTGCTTCCCAGGAACGACCCCGGAGCTGCTTCCAACCCTTTTGCCCTTCTTATTTTGGACACTAGCTACCAGCTACATTTGGAATTTTCAAGATCGGATGTTCAGAAAGAAAGTTATGAGCTCTGCTTTTTCACCGGCTCTCGCGCAGAAACTTGTCCGCTTTACGGGTGCTCACAAGCGGCCTGAGTGTTGCAAGTCACACCGCGTCTCCTACGGTTGCAAAAAGCAACAGAGGCCAAACTTTTTGCAGGTTTCTAATAGTGTCTGAGTCCCAGACATGAATTCATCCTCACTCAAGTCACTCAGGCACGGTTAACACGCTCCTGTGTTGAAAACGCCCCGTTAAGCGTTTCTCGCCGAGATATTGCGATTGGGGAAGTTTCGCTCCTGCTTCCCAGGAACGACCCCGGAGCTGCTTCCAACCCTTTTGCCCTTCTTATTTTGGACACTAGCTACCAGCTACATTTGGAATTTTCAAGATCGGATGTTCAGAAAGAAAGTTATGAGCTCTGCTTTTTCACCGGCTCTCGCGCAGAAACTTGTCCGCTTTACGGGTGCTCACAAGCGGCCTGAGTGTTGCAAGTCACACCGCGTCTCCTACGGTTGCAAAAAGCAACAGAGGCCAAACTTTTTGCAGGTTTCTAATAGTGTCTGAGTCCCAGACATGAATTCATCCTCACTCAAGTCACTCAGGCACGGTTAACACGCTCCTGTGTTGAAAACGCCCCGTTAAGCGTTTCTCGCCGAGATATTGCGATTGGGGAAGTTTCGCTCCTGCTTCCCAGGAACGACCCCGGAGCTGCTTCCAACCCTTTTGCCCTTCTTATTTTTGGACACTAGCTACCAGCTACATTTGGAATTTTCAAGATCGGATGTTCAGAAAGAAAGTTATGAGCTCTGCTTTTTCACCGGCTCTCGCGCAGAAACTTGTCCGCTTTACGGGTGCTCACAAGCGGCCTGAGTGTTGCAAGTCACACCGCGTCTCCTACGGTTGCAAAAAGCAACAGAGGCCAAACTTTTTGCAGGTTTCTAATAGTGTCTGAGTCCCAGACATGAATTCATCCTCACTCAAGTCACTCAGGCACGGTTAACACGCTCCTGTGTTGAAAACGCCCCGTTAAGCGTTTCTCGCCGAGATATTGCGATTGGGGAAGTTTCCGCTCCTCTGCTTCCCAGGAACGATTCCGGAGCTGCTTCCAACCCTTTTGCCCTTCTTATTTTGGACACTAGCTACCAGCTACATTTGGAATTTTCAAGATCGGATGTTCAGAAAGAAAGTTATGAGCTCCGCTTTTTCACTGGCTCTCGCGCAGAAACTTGTCCGCTTTACGGGTGCTCAGAAGCGGCCTGAGTGTTGCAAGTCACACCGCGTCTCCTACGGTTGCAAAAAGCAACAGAGGCCAAACTTTTTTGCAGGTTTCTAATAGTGTCTGAGTCCCAGACATAATTCATCCTCACTCAAGTCCTTCAGGCACGGTTAACACGCTCCTGTGTTGAAAACGCCCCGTTAAGCGTTTCTCGCCGAGATATTGCGATTGGGGAAGTTTTCGCTCCTGCTTCCCAGGAACGACCCCGGAGCTGCTTCCAACCCTTTTGCCCTTCTTATTTTGGACACTAGCTACCAGCTACATTTGGAATTTTCAAGATCGGATGTTCAGAAAGAAAGTTATGAGCTCTGCTTTTCTCACCGGCTCTCGCGCAGAAACTTGTCCGCTTTACGGGTGCTCACAAGCGGCCTGAGTGTTGCAAGTCACACCGCGTCTCCTACGGTTGCAAAAAGCAACAGAGGCCAAACTTTTTTGCAGGCTTTCCTGATAGTTGTCTGAGTCCCAGACATGAATTCATCCTCACTCAAGTCACTCAGGCACGGTTAACACGCTCCTGTGTTGAAAACGCCCCGTTAAGCGTTTCTCGCCGAGCTATTACGATTGGGGAAGTTTCGCTCCTGCTTCCCAGGAACGACCCAGGAGCTGCTTCCAACCCTTTGCCCTTCTTATTTTGGACACTAGCTACCAGCTACATTTGGAATTTTCAAGATCGGATGTTCAGAAAGAAGAAATTTATGAGCTCTGCTTTTTCACTGGCTCCTGGCCGCAGAAACTTGCTCCGCTTTATTGGTGCTCACAAGCGGCCTGAGTGTTGCAAGTCACACCGCGTCTCCTACGGTTGCAAAAAGCAACAGAGGCCAAACTTTTTGCAGGTTTCTAATAGTGTCTGAGTCCCAGACATGAATTCATCCTCACTCAAGTCACTCAGGCACGGTTAACACGCTCCTGTGTTGAAAACGCCCCGTTAAGCGTTTCTCGCCGAGATATTGCGATTTGGGAAGTTTCGCTCCTGCTTCCCAGGAACGACCCCGGAGCTGCTTCCAACCCTTTTGCCCTTCTTATTTTGGACACTAGCTACCAGCTACATTTGGAATTTTCAAGATCGGATGTTCAGAAAGAAAGTTATGAGCTCTGCTTTTTCACCGGCTCTCGCGCAGAAACTTGTCCGCTTTACGGGTGCTCACAAGCGGCCTGAGTGTTGCAAGTCACACCGCGTCTCTTACGGTTGCAAAAAGCAACAGAGGCCAAACTTTTTGAAGGTTTCTAATAGTGTCTGAGTCCCAGACATGAATTCATCCTCACTCAAGTCACTCAGGCACGGTTAACACGCTCCTGTGTTGAAAACGCCCCGTTAAGCGTTTCTCGCCGAGATATTGCGATTGGGGAAGTTTCGCTCCTGCTTCCCAGGAACGACCCCGGAGCTGCTTCCAACCCTTTTGCCCTTCTTATTTTGGACACTAGCTACCAGCTACATTTGGAATTTTCAAGATCGGATGTTCAGAAAGAAAGTTATGAGCTCTGCTTTTTCACCGGCTCTCGCGCAGAAACTTGTCCGCTTTACGGGTGCTCACAAGCGGCCTGAGTGTTGCAAGTCACACCGCGTCTCCTACGGTTGCAAAAAAGCAACAGAGGCCAAACTTTTTGCAGGTTTCTAATAGTGTCTGAGTCCCAGACATGAATTCATCCTCACTCAAGTCACTCAGGCACGGTTAACACGCTCCTGTGTTGAAAACGCCCCGTTAAGCGTTTCTCGCCGAGATATTGCGATTGGGGAAGTTTCGCTCCTGCTTCCCAGGAACGACCCCGGAGCTGCTTCCAACCCTTTTGCCCTTCTTATTTTGGACACTAGCTACCAGCTACATTTGGAATTTTCAAGATCGGATGTTCAGAAAGAAAGTTATGAGCTCTGCTTTTTCACCGGCTCTCGCGCAGAAACTTGTCCGCTTTACGGGTGCTCACAAGCGGCCTGAGTGTTGCAAGTCACACCGCGTCTCCTACGGTTGCAAAAAGCAACAGAGGCCAAACTTTTGCAGGTTTCTAATAGTGTCTGAGTCCCAGACATGAATTCATCCTCACTCCAAGTCACTCAGGCACGGTTAACACGCTCCTGTGTTGAAAACGCCCTGTTAAGCGTTTCTCGCCGAGATATTGCGATTGGGGAAGTTTCGCTCCTGCTTCCCAGGAACGACCCCGGAGCTGCTTCCAACCCTTTTGCCCTTCTTATTTTGGACACTAGCTACCAGCTACATTTGGAATTTTCAAGATCGGATGTTCAGAAAGAAAGTTATGAGCTCTGCTTTTTCACCGGCTCTCGCGCAGAAACTTGTCCGCTTTACGGGTGCTCACAAGCGGCCTGAGTGTTGCAAGTCACACCGCGTCTCCTACGGTTGCAAAAAGCAACAGAGGCCAAACTTTTTGCAGGTTTCTAATAGTGTCTGAGTCCCGCACATGAATTCATCCTCACTCAAGTCAATCAGGCACGGTTAACACGCTCCTGTGTTGAAAACCCCCGTTAAGCATTTCTGGCCGAGATATTTGGGATTAGGGAAGTTTCGCTCCTGCTTCTCATGAACTGACCCCCGGAGCTGCTTCCAACCCTTTTTGCCCTTCTTATTTTTGACACTAGCTACCAGCTACATTTGGAATTTTCAAGATCGGATGTTCAGAAAGAAAGTTATGAGCTCTGCTTTTCACCGGCTCTCGCGCAGAAACTTGTCCGCTTTACGGGTGCTCAAAAGCGGCCTGAGTGTTCCAAATCACACCGCGTCTCCTACGGTTGCAAAAAGCAACAGAGGCAAAGACTTTTTGCAGGTTTCTAATTGTGTCTGAGTCCCAGACATGAATTCATCCTCACTCAAGTCACTCAGGCACGGTTAACACGCTCCTGTGTTGAAAACGCCCCGTTAAGCGTTTCTCGCCGAGATATTGCGATTGGGGAAGTTTCGCTCCTGTTTCCCAGGAACGACCCGGAGCTGCTTCCAACCCTTTAATGGCCCACTTATTTTGGACACTAGCTACCAGCTACATTTGGAATTTTCAAGATTGGGATGTTCAGAAAGAAAGTTATGAGCTCTGCTTTTTCACCGGCTCTCGCGCAGAAACTTGTCCGCTTCCCGGGTGCTCACAAGCGGCCTAGTGTTGCAAGTCACACCGCGTCTCCTACGGTTGCAAAAAGCAACAGAGGCCAAACTTTTGCAGGTTTCTAACAGTGTCTGAGTCCCAGACATGAATTCATCCTCACTCAAATCACTCAGGCACGGTTATTACTTTCCTGTGTTGACCATCCCCGTCTAAGCGTTCCTCACCGAGATATTGCGATTGGGGAAGTTTTCGCTCCTGCTTCCCAGGAACGACCCCGGAGCTGCTTAGAACCCTTTTTCCCTTCTTATTTTGGACACTAGCTTCTAGCTTCATTTGGAATTCTCCAAGATCGGATGTTCAGAAAGAAAGTTATGAGCTCTGCTTTTTCACCGACTCTCAGCGCCCAGAAACTTGTCCGCTTCACGGGTGCTCACAAGCGGCCTGAGTGTTGCAAGTCATACAGCGTCTCTTACGGTTGCAAAAAGCAACAGAGGCCAAACTTTTTGCAGGTTTCTAATAGTGTCTGAGTCCCAGACATGAATTCATCCTCACTCAAGTCACTCAGGCACGGTTAACACGCCCCTGTGTTGAAAACGCCCCGTTAAGCGTTTCTCGCCGAGATATTGCGATTGGGGAAGTTTCGCTCCTGCTTCCCAGGAACGACCCCGGAGCTGCTTCCAACCCTTTTGCCCTTCTTATTTTGGACACTAGCTACCAGCTACATTTGGAATTTTCAAGATCGGATGTTCAGAAAGAAAGTTATGAGCTCTGCTTTTTCACCGGCTCTCGCGCAGAAACTTGTCCGCTTTACGGGTGCTCACAAGCGGCCTGAGTGTTGCAAGTCACACCGCGTCTCTTACGGTTGCAAAAAGCAACAGAGGCCAAACTTTTTGCAGGTTTCTAATAGTGTCTGAGTCCCAGACATGAATTCATCCTCACTCAAGTCACTCAGGCACGGTTAACACGCTCCTGTGTTGAAAACGCCCCGTTAAGTGTTTCTCGCCGAGATATTGCGATTGGGGAAGTTTCGCTCCTGCTTCCCAGGAACGACCCCGGAGCTGCTTCCAACCCTTTTGCCCTTCTTATTTTGGACACTAGCTACCAGCTACATTTGGAATTTTCAAGATCGGATGTTCAGAAAGAAAGTTATGAGCTCTGCTTTTTCACCGGCTCTCGCGCAGAAACTTGTCCGCTTTACGGGTGCTCACAAGCGGCCTGAGTGTTGCAAGTCACACCGCGTCTCCTACGGTTGCAAAAAGCAACAGAGGCCAAACTTTTTGCAGGTTTCTAATAGTGTCTGAGTCCCAGACATGAATTCATCCTCACTCAAGTCATAAGGCACGGTTAACACGCTCCTGTGTTGAAAACGCCCCTTAAGCGTTTCTCGCCGAGATATTGCGATTGGGGAAGTTTCGCTCCTGCTTCCCAGGAACGACCCCGGAGCTGTTCCCAACCCTTTTTCCCTTCTTATTTTGGACACTAGCTACCAGCTACATTTGGAATTTTCAAGATCGGATGTTCAGAAAGAAAGCTAGGAGCTCTGCTTTTTCACCGGCTCTCGCGCAGAAACTTGTCCGCTTTACTGGTGCTCACAAGCGGCCTGAGTGTTGCAAGTCACACCGCGTCTCCTACGGTTGCAAAAAGCAACAGAGGCCAAACTTTTTGCAGGTTTCTAACAGTGTCTGACTCCCAGACATGAATTCATCCTCACTCAAGTCACTTAGGCACGGTTAACACGTTCCTGTGTTGAAAACGCCCCGTTAAGCGTTTCCCGCCGAGATATTGCGATTGGGGAAGTTTCGCTCCTGCTTCCCAGGAACGACCCCGGAGCTGCTTCCAACCCCTTTTGCCCTTCTTACTTTGGAAATACCAGCTACCAGCTACATTTGGAATTTTCAAGATCGGATGTTCAGAAAGAAAGTTATGAGCTCTGCTTTTTCACCGGCTCTCGCGCAGAAATCCTGTCCGCTTTACGGGTGCTCACAAGCGGCCTGAGTGTTGCAAGTCACACCGCGTCTCCTACGGTTGCAAAAGCAACAGAGGCCAAACTTTTTGCAGGTTTCTAATAGTGTCTGAGTCCCAGACATGAATTCATCCTCACTCTGGTCACCCAGCCACGGCTAATCACGTTCCTGTGCTGAAAACGCCCCGTTAAGCGTTTTTCGCCGAGATATTGCGATTGGGGAAGTTTCGCTCCTGCTTCCCAGGAACGACCCCGGAGCTGCTTCCAACCCTTTTGCCCTTCTTATTTTGGACAATTAGCTACCAGCTACATTTGGAATTTTCAAGATCGGATGTTCAGAAAGAAAGTTATGAGCTCTGCTTTTTCACCGGCTCTCGCGCAGAAACTTGTCCGCTTTACGGGTGCTCACAAGCGGCCTGAGTGTTGCAAGTCACACCGCCGTTCTCCTACGGTTGCAAAAAGCAACAGAGGCCAAACTTTTTGCAGGTTTCTAATAGTGTCTGACTCCCAGACATGAATTCATCCTCACTCAAGTCACTCAGGCACGGTTAACACGCTCCTGTGCTGAAACCGCCCCGTTAAGCGTGCCCCGCCGAGATATTGCGATTGGGGAAGTTTCGCTCCTGCTTCCCAGGAACGACCCCGGAGCTGCTTCCAACCCTTTTGCCCTTCTTATTTTGGACACTAGCTACCAGCTACATTTGGAATTTTCAAGATCGGATGTTCAGAAAGAAAGTTATGAGCTCTGCTTTTTCACCGGCTCTCGCGCAGAAACTTGTCCGCTTTACGGGTGCTCACAAGCGGCCTGAGTGTTGCAAGTCACACTGCGTTCCTCCTACGGTTGCAAAAAGCAACAGAGGCCAAACTTTTTGCAGGTTTCTAATAGTGTCTGACCTCTAGACATGAATTCATCCTCACCCAAGTCACTCAGGCACGGTTAACACGCTCCTGTGTTGAAAACGCCCCGTTAAGCGTTTCTAGCCGAGATATTGCGATTAGCGAAGTTTCGCTCCTGCTTCCCAGGAACGACCCCGGAGCTGCTTCCAACCCCTTTGCCCTTCTTATTTTGGACACTAGCTACCAGCTACATTTGGAATTTTCAAGATCGGATGTTCGTGAAAGAAAGTTATGAGCTCTGCTTTTTCACCGGCTCTCGCGCAGAAACTTGTCCGCTTTACGGGTGCTCACAAGCGTCTGAGTGTTGCAAGTCACACCGCGTCTCCTACGGTTGCAAAAAGCAACAGAGGGCGTCCTTTTTGCAGGTTTCTAATAGTGTCTGAGTCCCAGACATGAATTCATCCTCACTCAAGTCACTCAGGCACGGTTAACACGCTCCTGTGTTGAAAACGCCCCGTTAAGCGTTTCTCGCCGAGATATTGCGATTAGCTAAGTTTCGTCCCTGCTTCCCAGGAACGACCCCGGAGCTGCTTCCAACCCTTTTGCCCTTCTTATTTTGGACACTAGCTACCAGCTACATTTGGAATTTTCAAGATCGGATGTTCAGGAAAGAAAGTTATGAGCTCTGCTTTTTCACCGGCTACTCGCGCAGAAACTTGTCCGCTTTACGGGTGCTCACAAGCGGCCTGAGTGTTGCAAGTCACAATCCGTCTCTTGGCGGCGCTGCAAAAAGCAACAGAGGCCAAACTTTTTGCAGGTTTCTACTAGTGTCTGGAGTCCCAGACATGAATTCATCCTCACTCAAGTCACTCAGGCACGGTTAACACGCTCCTGTGTTGAAAACGCCCCGTTAAGCGTTTCTCGCCGAGATATTGCAATTGGGGAAGTTTCGCTCCTGCTTCCCAGGAACGACCCCGGAGCTGCTTCCAACTCCTTTGCCCTTCTTATTTTGGACACTAGCTACCAGCTACATTTGGAATTTTCAAGATCGGATGTTCAGAAAGAAAGTTATGAGCTCTGCTTTTTCACCGGCTCTCGCGCAGAAACTTGTCCGCTTTACGGGTGCTCACAAGCGGCCTGAGTGTTGCAAGTCACACCGCGTCTCCTACGGTTGCAAAAAGCAACAGAGGCCAAACTTTTTGCAGGTTTCTGGCCAGTGTCTGAGTCCCAGACATGAATTCATCCTCACTCAAGTCACTCAGGCACGGTTAACACGCTCCTGTGTTGAAAACGCCTCGTTAAGCGTTTCTCGCCGAGATATTGCGATTGGGGAAGTTTCGCTCCTGCTTCCCAGGAACGACCCGGAGCTGCTTTCAACCCTTTTACACCCTTCTGATTTTGGACACTAGCTACCAGCTACATTTGGAATTTTCAAGATCGGATGTTCAGAAAGAAAGTTATGAGCTCTGCTTTTTCACCGGCTCTCGCGCAGAAACTTGTCCGCTTTACGGGTGCTCACAAGCGGCTTGAGTGTTGCAAGTCATAGCGCGTCTCCTACGGTTGCAAAAAGCAACAGAGGCCAAACTTTTTGCAGGTTCCTAATAGTGTCCGACTCCCAGACAGAATTCATCCTCACTCAAGTCACTCAGGCACGGTTAACACGCTCCTGTGTTGGAAACGCCCGTTAAGCGTTTCTCGCCGAGATATTGCAATTGGGGAAGTTTCGCTCCTGCTTCCCAGGAACGACCCCGGAGCTGCTTCCAACCCTTTTGCCCTTCTTATTTTGGACACTAGCTACCAGCTACATTTGGAATTTTCAAGATCGGATGTTCAGAAAGAAAGTTATGAGCTCTGCTTTTTCACCGGCTCTCGCGCAGAAACTTGTCCGTTTACGGGTGCTCACAAGCGGCCTGAGTGTTGCAAGTCACACCGCGTCTCCTACGGTTGCAAAAAGCAACAGAGGCCAAACTTTTTGCAGGTTTCTAATAGTGTCTGAGTCCCAGACATGAATTCATCCTCACTCAAGTCACTCAGGCACGGTTAACACGCTCCTGTTTGAAAACGCCCCGTTAAGCGTTTCTCGCCGAGATATTGCGATTGGGAAGTTTCGCTCCTGCTTCCCAGGAACGACCCCGGAGCTGCTTCCAACCCCTTTTGCCCTTCTTATTTTGGACACTAGCTACCAGCTACATTTGGAATTTTCAAGATCGGATGTTCAGAAAGAAAGTTATGAGCTCTGCTTTTTCACCGGCTCTCCTTTAGAAACTTCTCCACTTTACGGGTGCTCACAAGCGGCCTGAGTGTTGCAAGTCACACCGCGTCTCCTGCGGTTGCAAAAAGCAACAGAGGCCAAACTTTTTGCAGGTTTTCTAATAGTGTCTGAGTCCCAGACATGAATTCATCCTCACTCAAGTCACTCAGGCACGGTTAACACGCTCCTGTGTTGAAAACGCCCCGTTAAGCGATTTCTCGCCGAGATATTGCGATTGGGGACAGTTTCGCTCCTGCTTCCCAGGAACGACCCCGGAGCTGCTTCCAACCCTTTGCCCTTCTTATTTTGGACACTAGCTACCAGCTACATTTGGAATTTTCAAGATCGGATGTTCAGAAAGAAAGTTATGAGCTCTGCTTTTTTCACCGGCTCTCGCGCAGAAACTTGTCCGCTTTACGGGTGCTCACAAGCGGCCTGAGTGTTGCAAGTCACACGCGTCTCCTACGGTTGCAAAAAAGCAACAGAGGCTAAACTTTTTGCAGGTTTCTAATAGTGTCTGAGTCCCAGACATGAATTCATCCTCACTCAAGTCACTCCAGGCACGGTTAACACGCTCCTGTGTTGAAAACGCCCGTTAAGCGTTTCTCGCCGAGATATTGCGATTGGGGACAGTTTATCTCCAGCTTCCCAGGGAACGACCCCGGAGCTGCTTGCAACCCTTTTGCCCTTCTTATTTTGGACACTAGCTACCAGCTACATTTGGAATTTTCAAGATCGGATGTTCAGAAAGAAAGTTATGAGCTCTGCTTTTTCACCGGCTCTCGCGCAGAAACTTGTCCGCTTTACGGGTGCTCACAAGCGGCCTGAGTGTTGCAAGTCACACCGCGTCTCCTACGGTTGCAAAAGCAACAGAGGCCAAACTTTTTGCAGGTTTCTAATAGTGTCTGACTCCCAGACATGAATTCATCCTCACTCAAGTCACTCAGGCACGGTTAACACGCTCCTGTGTTGAAAACGCCCCGTTAAGCGTTTCTCGCCGAGATATTGCGATTGGGGAAGTTTCGCTCCTGCTTCCTAGGAGCGATTTTGGAGCTGCTTCCAACCCTTTTGCCCTTCTTATTTTGGACACTAGCTACCAGCTACATTTGGAATTTTCTAAGATCGGATATTCAGAAAGAAAGTTACGAGCTCTGCTTTTTCACCGCAGCTCTCATGCGCAGAAACTTGTCCGCTTTACGGGGTGCTCACGGCGGCCTGAGTGTTGCAAGTCACACCGCCGTCTCCCTACGGGGTTGGGCTTGCAACAGAGGCCAAACTTTTTGCAGGTTTCTAATAGTGTCTGACTCCCAGACATGAATTCATCCTCACTCAAGTCACTCAGGCACGGTTAACACGCTCCTGTGTTGAAAACGCCCCGTTAAGCGTTTCTCGCCGAGATATTGCGATTGGGGGAAGTTTCGCTCCTGCTTCCCAGGAACGACCCCGGAGCTGCTTCCAACCCTTTTGCCCTTCTTATTTTGGACACTAGCTACCAGCTACATTTGGAATTTTCAAGATCGGATGTTCAGAAAGAAAGTTATGAGCTCTGCTTTTTCACCGGCTCTCGCGCAGAAACTTGTCCGCTTTACGGGTGCTCACAAGCGGCCTGAGTGTTGCAAGTCACACCGCTTGCCTTCTACGGTTGCAAAAAGCAACAGAGGCCAAACTTTTTGCAGGTTTCTAATAGTGTCTGAGTCCCAGACATGAATTCATCCTCACTCAAGTCACTCAGGCACGGTTATCCCGCTCCTGTGTTGAAAACGCCCCGTTAAGCGTTTCTCGCCGAGATATTGCGATTAGCGAAGTTTCGCTCCTGCTTCCCAGGAACGACCCCGGAGCTGCTTCCAACCCTTTGCCCTTCTTATTTTGGACACTAGCTACCAGCTACATTTGGAATTTTCTCAAGATCGGATGTTCAGAAAGAAAGTTGCGATTTCTTGCTTTTTCACCGGTTTCCGCGCAGAAACTTGTCCGCTTTACGGGTGCTCACAAGCGGCCTGAGGTTAAAAGTCACACCGCGTCTCCTACGGTAGCAAAAACAAATAGAGGGCCAAACTTTTTGCAGGTTTCTAATAGTGTCTGAGTCCCAGACATGAATTCATCCTCACTCAAGTCACTCAGGCACGGTTAACACGCTCCTGTGTTGAAACCGCCCTGTTGGGTGCGTTTCTCGCCGAGATATTGCGATTGGGGAAGTTTCGCTCCTGCTTCCCAGGAACGACCCCGGAGCTGCTTCTAACCCTTTTGCCCTTCTTATTTTGGACACTAGCTACCACTACATTTGGAATTTTCAAGATCGGATGTTCAGAAAGAAAGTTATGAGCTCTGCTTTTTCACCGGCTCTCGCGCAGAAACTTGTCCGCTTTACGGGTGCTCACAAGCGGGCCTGAGTGTTGCAAGTCACACCGCGTCTCCTACGGTTGCAAAAAGCAACAGAGGCCAAACTTTTTGCAGGTTTCTAATAGTGTCTGACTCCCAGACATGAATTCATCCTCACTCAAGTCACTCAGGCACGGTTAACACGCTCCTGTGTTGAAAACGCCCCGTTAAGCGTTTCTCGCCGAGATATTGCGATTGGGGAAGTTTCGCTCCTGCTTCCCAGGAACGACCCCGGAGCTGCTTCCAACCCTTTTGCCCTTCTTATTTTGGACACTAGCTACCAGCTGCATTTGGAATTTTCAAGATCGGATGTTCAGAAAGAAAGTTATGAGCTCTGCTTTTTCACCGGCTCTCGCGCAGAAACATGTCCGCTTTACGGGTGCTCACAAGCGGCCTGAGTGTTGCAAGTCACACCGCGTCTCCTACGGTTGCAAAAAGCAACAGAGGCCAAACTTTTTGCAGGTTTCTAATAGTGTCTGAGTCCCAGACATGAATTCATCCTCACTCAAGTCACTCAGGCACGGTTAACACGCTCCTGTGTTGAAAACGCCCCGTTAAGCGTTTCTCGCCGAGATATTGCGATTGGGAAGTTTCGCTCCTGCTTCCCAGGAACCACCCCGGAGCTGCTTCCAACCCTTTTGCCCTTCTTATTTTGGACACTAGCTACCAGCTACATTTGGAATTTTTCAAGATCGGATGTTCAGAAAGAAAGTTCATGAGCTCTGCTTTTTTCACCGGCTCTCGCGCAGAAACTTGTCCCGCTTTACGGGTGCTCACAAGCGGCCTGAGTGTTGCAAGTCACACCGCGTTTCTCCTACGGTTGCAAAAAGCAACAGAGGCCAAACTTTTGCAGGTTTCCCCAATATCATCTGAGTCCCAGACATGAATTCATCCTCACTCAAGTCACTCAGGCACGGTTAACCGCTCCTGTGTTGAAAACGCCCCGTTAAGCGTTTCTCGCCGAGATATTGCAATTGGGGAAGTTTCGCTCCTGCTTCCAAGAACGACCCCGGAGCTGCTTCCAACCCTTTTGCCCTTCTTATTTTGGACACTAGCTACCAGCTACATTTGGAATTTTCAAGATCGGATGTTCAGAAAGAAAGTTATGAGCTCTGCTTTTTCACCGGGCTCTCGCGCAGAAACTTGTCCGCTTTACGGTGCCTGCTTTTTCGCGTCTTGAGTGTTGCAAGTCACACCGCGTCTTCCTACGGTTGCAAAAAGCAACAGAGGCCAAACTTTTTGCAGGTTTCTAATAGTGTCTGAGTCCCAGACATGAATTCATCCTCACTCAAGTCACTCAGGCAC
>JALJCO010001698.1:0-245853 GCA_023101725.1 Atherinomorus stipes | reverse complement strand
CCGCGAACATCCGGGGATTTTCTCCAAATTCGTCACATCCGGTTACTGATGCGGTGAAAATATTGCGTCGTTCCATAGAGGTGCCTTTAGATTACCTACTGCATTACTCGGCGATATTCGTTTGTTTTACTTTAGAAATGCCAAAAAGTTGTGTCGTGTATGGCTGCCATAAACATAACTATCACACAGATAAGAGAAGAAGTTTTTTCGAGTTCCCTAAGCGACATAGAAGCCCCGAACGACGTGCTAAGTGGCTAACGGCTATCAGGCGTGTTAATGCCGACGGATCACATTGGAGTCCAACCAAATTTCTTACAATATGCTCGGATCACTTTGTGACTGGTAAGTAAAACATGTATTGTGGTATCACGGCTTAAACCCTGTAGTTTTTTTGTACAAATGCAACAAAACTATTAAATTAGTTGGTATATATAATCACAGAGCCCCTCCCTCCCGTTTTGCTCCCTTTGTCTCTTCAGGACGGCCTGTTAAAGATCCCCGTCATCCAGATTATGCGCCATCAATATTTCCACATAAGACCGGAACACAAGAAATGGCAAAAAAACATTTACAGCGTTTTAAACGCGCCACAAAGTTATCATCTGTGCGTCATTTTGAGAAGACTTTGCCATCCAATAGCGGAGCTAACAGTGCTAATCTAGCTAAATACAGTGTGCACAGCAACCCGGACCACGTTCAGCAAGATCCAGCATCAAGTCAAGCATCATGTTCTACATTTGAAGACTCGCCATCTCCCCAACTACAGCCCCAAATGACGCAGTCACCAACCTGCAGGGACGAATTGACGAGCAAGAACAAACCATCCAGATGCTGAATGACTACATCGCTGTGCTGCAGCAAGAACGAGATGCAGCTAAAGAGGAAGCCAAGTTTTATCAAAACATGGCACAGAAAGTAAGATTATCTGTATCGAACATTGAAGGAGATGACTCACGTTGCAAATTTTTCACTGGCTTAACATGGTCTGTTTTTGAAAAGACTTTTTCTTTCCTGGCCGAAAATATGCAGTCAAAAACAGCAAAAAGCCTTCCTTTCAAAGACCAATTTTTCATCACCCTGGTACGCTTGCGACTTGATCTCTCTTTTGAACTGTTGTCAAATCTGACTGGTTGTCCTGAGGGAACAGTGAGAGGTCACTTTTGGAAGTGGATCGACATCATACATGAGCAGATGGACTTTCTTGTTAAATGGCCAGACACAGATACAATCAAGATAACCTTGCCACCAGAAGTCAAAGAAAAGTTTCCACGCCTGACTTCGATTATTGATTGCTTTGAGTTATTTATTGAAATGCCAGGGAATCTTTTGGCACGCCAGCAAACCTACTCAAACTATAAAAAACACACCACTGCCAAGGTGCTGATTGCATGCAGTCCTCTAGGTGCTGTAACTTTCCTTTCATTGGCATGGGGGGGCAAAGTTTCTGATGTGGACCTGGTGCGACAGTCAGGATTCATTTCACCAGCAAGACACCGGCCAGGTGACCAGATCTTAACAGACAGAGGCTTCCCTCTGAAAGATGACTTTGCAGTATTGTGTGGTGCAGAACTAGTTGTCCCTTCTTTCACCAAAGGAAAATCACAGCTGTCAGCTAAAGAAGTGGAAACTTCACGAGAAAAATCTGCAATCAGAATTCACGTGGAGCGGGTCATTGGACTGATGAAAAAAAAGATACTCAATTTTGCAAGGAACTCTGCCAATCAAGATTATCAAGTCACTCAAAGGTGAGGCAGAGAATGCGGATCATGCCAGCATCGACCGCCTCCTTTCTGTTTGTGCAATATTGGTGAACCTGGGCCCAAGCATTGTGTTTAAGGGGTAAACTGAGTCTGAAACAAACTGCACAAAAACATGAGAATATATGAGAACTGTTTAAAATTACTGAAGTAATGAAAAAAAAGTTTTTGTTTTTCTTGATTTGAGTTGTCTTTGGATCTTAAAATGAATTATTCATATGCTGGTTTTCTGAGTATCTCTGGTCCTGTTTTTGCTACATTTACTGTTTGGGCCAAAGTGTTGTGTTTATGGAATAGACTGAGAAAGAAACACACAGCACAACATGATGAGAATAAATGACAACTGTTTAAAATGATAGAAAATATAAAAAATTATCTTTTGGATTTTGTTTTCCTTGTCTTTGGATTTTTAGAAGGTGGTTTTCTGAGTACCTCTTATTGTCCTGTTTTGGGTATACTTACAATAATAAACGCATTACAAATTGCAAATTGAATTTCTCTTTATTAGTAGGAAATGTTTTTTAATCTTTACTATGGAGCATGATGACACCGTAATATCACATAAGTAATATCACATGTCATTAATATGTCATTAATAAACATAATTGTTATGTTTAAATTATACACAATGATAACACATTATTACTGCTACCTTTAAATGAATTAACACAGTATTGTTTATTTATGTGAACACTTACCCTGCCATGCAAGTACAATGGCCAGCGAGGACTTCTCCATCTTTACTGGAAGCTACCCAGGGTTGATGGCTGGGATCATTTCCCCTCTGCGATGGTCGTACCTCTGCCCGAAATGCCACTGAACCATTAGTGGTAACGTGATGACGGACGACACCAACAAAGCCTGCAGTAAAATACCGATGTGCCTCGAGCGACCGGTAGTTTCTCATGGCTTGATGAGTGAAGACTCCTAAGAAGTACAGCAAAGAAACGCCACGATTTATACACACACACATATATATATTTAGAAATCAAGGAAAATTATTTTGAAAAAAAAAAAAAAGAATAGTTTTAACACAGGGCTTACCTGCCGATGAAGTCAAATACATCAGAATATCGGGAAACTGAACGTCAGGCCACTGTGTAGGCTCTTCTAACCAGGCGCCGGCAGGCATACGGTAAGGGCATTCATCAAGTCCAACAGACGCTAGTTTTGCTTCGTACCTTTTTCTTGCCTCGGCAGTGAGACTTTGAATGTAGCTGAACAACATGTCGACACAGTTTTACAAAACCGAGGAGAAAAATTAAAAACGGGCGCAAAATCGATACACTGGCCATTGGACGCAGTTCAAACTGGCGGTTTGCTTTCACCGGGACCAGTTTCGTGGTCACGTGATTTCCGGGTTGTGACGTAGGCTCGCGGTGATCCATAGGATTCTCTGAGTTTCTGTTCAACACAGGGCGTCTTGCTACGATACTGAGCGTGCGCATTTGGACTTTCGTGATTGGTGCCACGTTCATACGTAACGGGATGGGTAGTCAGCCGTTTGCAGGGAGGTAGCGCTTGGTTTAAATATTCATGTAGATTACTCAAATATGCATGAATGAAGAAAAATAACAATTTAAATCATTTCTTGATAAGGAAATAACACACTGACATGCTGAAAAGCATTATTGAAAGCTGTTGGAATTTTTTTTTTTTTTTTTTATTTTTTTTGCAGAATAAAAGCTTAAGATATATTTATATTTCTGTGCAACCGTGCATTTAACTGTGATATCATTTGACCTTGCTGTTTTGGGGCTGTTGTTGTGATGTTGTTGCCATTTGCCTGTCACTAGCACACGAAAAGACATTTTTATTCTCATTCTTACCAACAAATCCATTTTTGGCTTGGTTAAAAGTTTTCATACAAATCAGATACTGTTTGAGCTTACAATAGATTCAGGGAGCATTTAGATAAAATGTTATAAAAGAAATTTTCCTGTTAAATAAATTGCTGACAATGCACACTGCTTACAGGAAAGGAAAACACTGTTTCTGCAAAGAGACCCTGAAGAGATTTGTCAATGTACTAAGTAAAATAAATAAAATTCCATTCATTTCCATTGTACCTAAGTGCAGGCAGAAATTTACGGAAATTTAAAACACTTGTCAAATAAAGCCTGACTGCAAGAAATTACAACCCACTGTGAAAACTGCAGAAAATTAATCATCACTCACAAGGAAAAGGCTTTGTGGAATGAAAACAAACATGGCAGACAACATCAATCACTGATCACATAGGTGATACCATGTCAGCACAAAACAGGCCAAGTTCTCAGGCAAGAGATGCTCATTACTCAAACCAAGGTGCTGATGTTTGCCTGTGTTGCTTATATTTTCCCTCTGGGCTTATTTATTTGATTAAAGTAGCATGAAGCACTCAGACTTTCCAGCAGACCGAGCCAGGATGAAGAAAAGATGCAGGGTGACCGAATGGATCATACCCTCATTTTCAGTGACTAAAACCAAACATTCGCTAAAATAGCCAGCAGTGTGGTTTTGCAGCAGGCAAAGAGCTTTACGTAGTTACACATGTCTCTGTTAGAGTATATACACTGTGTCACACATTGTATGATGTGGTCTCATTTTCAAAAAGAAAATATATATACAAAGTCAAGCTCCCTTTTCCAAGTTAGGTCATGAGTCTTTTGGGGGCATTTAGTGCCTTTCAAGGAGATTTTTTGACAGTGAATGGAGACTGTGGTTGAAGATTCGTGCCGTAACCTATAACATAATGTCTACAGAGGCCTCATAGAGCAGCAGCTTCAATCCTCCAAGAGAAATGCAGAGTGGGAAAGGTTTAAGTGTCATGTCAGAGGTTTGAAACTGCATTATGCTTTGAATGATCATATACAATTTATGAATTGAATAAAAGTTGTCACATTTAAATTTAAAAAAAAAGTGTGAATCTGCAATGCATTGTTAAGAGTTAGGAAGATTAGCTGTAGTTTTCACAAGATGATTTGTTCTGTAAGAATAGACGTGTAAACACATCAGATGATTGCTTGTGTCCTAAGTGTTAGGAAACAATAACATTTACAGTAAACTATTACTTCATTAATTATGGATTCTAAAACAGTTAGTGTGTTAGTTATTATACATCTATTGATATTGTCACACCTAGCATGCATCCAAGTACAGTTAGTCTAGGAGTGTGTTCAGCAAAGATTTAGCAGAAAATTAAAAAATCATTGTAGTTCTATGGTATAATGAGGGAAATAGACAAAATAAACAAACAAACAAAAAAATAAGTTTGTATTTTAAAGACTAAAATAGAAGTTGATGCAATGCACATGTGAGGCAAAAGATAGTGGAGTGGATACCGGTCAGCAAGGAAGACTAAATTTTGCACAGTCTACCCTAAAAAATCTACTGGATTGCTTTAAACTGAGATAAAGGATTTCAAGAGCAGGCTTGCTGTGTGGGGAATGTCTTTGACAGCCATAACCATATGTTTTAGTTAAAGTATTATAAAAACATGATGCACAGAAAGATTTCTTCAATGCCCCCCCACCCTTTTTTTCCGCAACTTGCTCCCACATTGCCAGAGTGAAGAGAGGGAGGTATCAGGCTGATGACAGACAGAAGGAGAAATGCATCAGGGTGGGCTGAAGACAGTGCCAGCAGGGATGCCACGCAGGGTGCTTTGCCAGGAAAAGTAAGCTATGCTTGAAGCGGGGGAGGGATCAGGCTTCCATGCCGAACAGACACAAGCACAGCTTTTCACTAAACAGAGGCATGAACTAAAAATTTACGAGCATATATGCAAAAAAAAAAAAAAAAAAAACCGGACAAATAGAGCCACACATGCACTTCACTGGATACCCAGCTACACACCAAACACACTCATAACCTATGCAAATGAGCCCCAGTGGTTCCATGGCATGTGGCAGTTGCCCAGTTTTCCTGCCCACATCCTGTTTCCAGACTAAACCAGACCTCGCCTCTTCATGGAGGGCAGCAGCAGATGAAAAAAAGGAGCATTTTTCCACTCAGTATCAAATTAAACTCACATCCTGCCGCTTAAAGCCAACAAATGTCTGAATTTCTTTATTTTTTCCTTCACTTTTTGTGGAAGAACTGAAACGTGATTTTTCAACTTTTTACTCAAGGGCAGTTAAAAATATCTCAAATGCGTGTGTAGTCACATTCTTCTGTGATTTTGCTAGTACTGCACCCCTTTGTAGCAATGACTCAAGTAACCACTGAAACCTCCTCTGCAGTTCTACTCTAATGGTAGTCAGATATAGCAAGAGATGGTAACTGAAATAGAGGCTATCAACACATACACATGCATGCAGAGGAATAGTAGGTCCTGAGTGAAAATTGACACATATGTTCCCTAAAGCTCAGGGTTTTTTTGCTGTAAGCCCTTAAAGAGAGGGATTGTGTGTGATGCTTGCTGCCTGGAGGGGCCTCTGTTAGACTTCTCCCTCTATTCTTTCCCATACTCCTCATGCACAAGGTCATCTTTAGCTCAGCTCATAACAAACTCTGCAGCCACATGTGTGCACGTTTTGAATGCACTCATTTACCATTCTGGATAAGACAGCTTGCATTTGTTTATCAGGCTGTTTTCTGTTTTGTCCACTTGCCTTTTTCTCACAACAGACATTTTGATTTGTCACGGCAGGGAAAGCACAGGTGTGCCTAATAGCATTAACAACGCCTCAGACACATTCAAGTGCATTTGTGAGCCGTGACAATGAGTCAGCAATAACAAGGCCCTAGGCATCATGTTGTGATTTACACCTGTGATTCTCCCAATGCTGCAAAATGGAAAAGAGCAATTGAAAAGAGGCAGCATGATGATGTAAAGAAGCATCTTCAAATCAGGGCACATGGGAAGAATCACAGAGACAGTGAAGTAAAGCAAATTAAGCACAGGTGACTCATATTGATTTCACTAGAAACTGAATCCGACCCAGTAGATCTTTGTGTGATAACTATATCTGGTGGAATATGTAAAAAATCAGCTGCAGCTGGGAATTAGAGAGGCCTCCCAAAGGGCAAAAAAGAATATGAGATGGTAAAAGTGGGAGACTAGAAGGAGGAAGAGGAATAGAGGTTAGATGAGGCAGATAGTGTAGCAGAGATACAGAGTAGAGTGTCCACTGAGCAGGGAGAGAGATGAGGGAAAAGACATGCACATATGTCGGCTGTATGGCTCTTCCCAGCAGCCCTACTGGTGCGAGGGGCTCAGCAGGGAAAATCCCCAGGGACTAACTGAACTCTTCGTTCTTCTGCCGCCACATCTGGATGACACACCACCGCCCTGCATCAAAGGAGAGGACGCAGTGGACAGCTACACAGGTGGTGGGAGAGTCCGATGGGACTCACATGCTGCACATACATGCAAAAATGAGTAATAAAACAGGCCCATATACAAAAATGTGTTTGCACAGATGTGATTAATTTACATTAAACTTGTTTACTAGTGCTTTCATGCATACCAATTTTTTTTTTTTTTTTAAGTTTATTCTAGAAAAGTTGTGTTGTAACTGACAGAGAAAGCCAACTAAGGGGAGTGTAGAGTTGGCACCCAAATAAAAAAAGAAGGGGACCTTTTTGTGGTATAACATGATAGCTTGGTTGTAAAAACATGGAATGTGTTTGCTTCTAGTTTGGTCCTATTTTTCTAGTCTGGTTCCATTAAACCCTGGTAGAAGATAAAGTTCACACATTAAAGGTTGAATATGGAATACGGACAGAACAGCAACATCACGTGTGTCTGGTTGTAGTTGCAACGGCAGAAAAACAACTCCAGCCGCTGGGATGCCAGGCTCGCTGCCGATACGCAAGTGACCAACAGTCTGCAGCATGTCCAACAAGTAACACAGAGGAGTTTATAACTGACAGCTAACGTTAGCCATGTTAGCAAACATACTAGCTTACCGACCCAGGAGGAAAGTCGCCTTCTCTGTGTTTTACTCCGTGGAAAACGTTTATGTGGGTCCATTTAGTGAAGTCTTCACCTAAATTTACTCCAGGTTTTGCTCTTCTCAGGTCACTCCTCCTCAGAAACAGATAACAATATCTCCAGGGCTCTGAAGCAGCTGCTTCACTCGCCGTCTCCACGGTTTTCCCCTGTACAAGCCTGACTATGACCAAAATATTGTTTCCACACAGAGATCGTATTTGGCAACCTGCAATGGCCGCGTGTATTGGCTTATAGACGTAAATAGATGCCATTATCGAACCCGTAAAAAATTATTTTATAATTATTTTCAGGCTAAATATAATTTTTCTGGGAAACGTTGTACTTTCATTCTGTACACCCCCAAACGACCTGTGGAGGTATTATTTTTTAAGAAATACAGCTTTTAATAAAAATGTTCCATATTCAACCTTTAAGACTAGCACTTCCACTGCGGCATGTTTGCAAAGCTAAAGAAAATTGAAATATTATTAAGTATATGTTGAAAACTTTACATGAAACTATAGAAAACCAGACTTTTCCTTGTTGCTGAAACACCTGAGACCATCTTCTCTCTTCATTTTGTCTGATCAGTAAAAAAGTCTAATAATTGAAGCACTAATTGGGATGTCATCAGTTCTCTTCTCTACATTTGGTTTTTCCCATTTATTGCCTCATCATGTGGACACTCCTGATCTAATCACTGCACTTGTTTCCAGGAAACTCTCCGAAGCACATGTTGGACTGAGCACCCAGTGGGGTACTCGGAGCACAGCAATCCCCAGACGCCCCCCAGCCAGACGCTGCCGCTGGTGATGGATTGCCTGTGAGGGATGATGAATCTGCTCCTGTCTGGTCCTCAGCACATCCTCATCTGGGATTCAGGTATAAGGAGAGAGGAGCATCACCATCACCCTGCACTGGACTTTTAATGCAGCCCATATGTATTGAGACAAGATGGTCATTAACACATCGCATTATGAGATCATATTGCAGCAACATAGAGCATTGATGAAAATGTGATGTTGTTATGACTAAATGTAAAATTAAAGGACTGTGTGATTCTTGTGACAGTAAAAAATACAGGGTTGTGGCTTGTAGTCACATGACATCACATCCCCTATTCTTGATGACCAGAAAAGCTTTATGTTTGCCTAGGTTTTAGCTCCACTAATCATGAGCATAGACTCTCAAGTAAAGGAGGCTAGCCATGCCTTGACAAAAGGCCATTTACATTCCATTCCATTTGTGTTTTATGAAATATTTCTTTGTTGTAACTATACTTCTTGGTTATAAATCTTATACCACTGGAAAGCCTGATTATTTTCCTTTTGAACAGCACCACACTTGTAAGGAAAATGTACCTGTGGGATGAGCAGCAGAGTTGAGTATGTGGGTTGGTCCCATGAAAACTTGTCAACTTTAACAACTCAGGAAGGATGTTATTTCCAGCTCCAAACTGACAACACAGCAGTGTTTGCAAAAATTCAGCATTATCATGTGGCAGAGCATTATCAGTTGTGCGCCAGGCCAGCATTTACAGGCTTATGCTATCTGTGAACACTTGTTGCACTTCAAGTTTGAGAATTTCAAACATCATTTTGTTTTTCTGCTCTGTTTTTTATGGCTCCATACTCACCTCCTTGCGGACTCTTTAGTAAATCTGTCATCAAAGTGTCATCCTGGAAAACTGTAACCAGGTTGTGGCTCCAGAAATTAGTCTTTTCCATCACACACGCTTTATTCAGGTGTATTACAGGAAGAAAAAGACTCAAAATTGAATAAACCAATACAGGTATACAAGGAGAGGATACAACTCTTCACATATCAGTAAATTCTCTGAAAACAAGTGTTGATTCATTCAGCCAGAGCCCTCTGTATTCTGCAGCTGTCTAATTTACAAGTTAAGCTCTGGGCTTTCCTCTCTTGCTCTAAAAATCACAACTTCCTGTGTGTTAACCAGCATTTTGTCTGTTTCATCAGGGCAGCACACAATAGATATGCTTGCAGAAAGCAGAGAGTAGTTGAAAATTGCAGGCAAGCGTTCACTAAATGAGGTGGAAGTGAGGTACATCTAAGTCATCCAAAGTAATTATTTACATGGAAAGCGCTTCTTAATATGTTATTTTAATGAGTGGAAGTCATTTTTAGGGTTTGTAATATTTCTGTGAGGAAGACCCGAAGGCTCACACTTATACTGATTCTGAATTTAGACAGTGGAGAAAATATATTTGAAGTTAGATAAAACTGAAGAATGCACACACAATAACAGAAACAACAAACATATAGTGCATGTAGCTGCATCTGCAACATCTGAGTATAAGTTCACCCTTTTGTGGACTTTGTGGCTTGTTTTGAAGGCGGTAAATAAATTTAGACATGTTGTGGGTCATATTTGTCATTCAGAAGGTTGGACCACTTGTTAAAGCAAGAATGATAAGAGGTTGATTTGATCTTAATAAGATTACATTTTTTAAAAGTAGATATAATTTGATAGGAAAGTACATTTTAATATGAGCATTATGCCATACAATGATAAAATATTTTCAGTTTTGGAAAACTTTCATTAAAATATCTTTATATTCTCTGTGTATATACTGTGTTATTAAGATGAAATGAATCATAACTGTTCTCATGCTGGATCAGCTGTCGTTTTGCAGTTTGCAGTTAATGCAGTGCTTTCCTCACTCATTTCATCACATTTTCTTCATTTCCTGTGTGCAGTAAGTTGATGGAGTGGAGTGCTGGCTAAGGCCTGGGTGTTATCTGTATTGAATGAGAGAACGGCTTCCTGGTATCTTCAAAGCCAGCAGATTTTGAGCTTTCTCAAACCAAAGGGCCCCTCTGTGATCCTGAATGCTCTTTCTCACTGAGGTGGTCAGTCTACTTTATGAGAGTCAGAAGCACAGATGTTTTGTGTTTGTGCCGGGAGATCAGGTTAACACCTTGTGATGATATCGTTTAAGCAGCTAGATCGATAATCTGTGGGTCAGTATTGAAATATCCTCAAAAAGATGAAGAGCGTGAACTACGTGGCGAAATAGTTTCATTTCACGCAAATCTCAGCACAAACAGAAGCAGACGGAAACCATTCACCCTCTCCTGTGTGCCCTGGTCCAGATTACTTCCTGAAGGTTCACTATGATTTCAGTCATGTGCCTCCACCACTTTCCTTCCTCAAACTCCTGCATCTGGCAAACGCTGGCCAATATTTACAGTCATAACAAACAATGAATCTCAGAGTGAAGGAGAAAACGATACCAAAAACTCTGGCAGTGCAACTCAGGAAGCACTCTGTTACAACCCTGCTGCAACAGGCTGCTGGTAGATATTGGACTTGCCTCCTTAACTCTCCATTGGCAGGCTGGTTGGAGGACAGCAAAGCCTCCAACTGTTGGCTCAGCTTTCTGCATTATCCTCACAGCAACATGCCCAATTACAGTCCAGATGCGGCAAAAGCCCAGGGATCAGACCCTACTGATTGAAGCAAATTAACATCTCAAGTTTGATTTGAGTTCTGCTGGGAGGATCTGAGGCTTATAGACGAAGGGTGTCACCTATTTCCACAGATTCTGCTGTGATAAAATGGTCAAGGAATATTTTGATATTGTGGGAAACAAAACATCTGCAAATTTTGACAAGACATTCAGTATGAAGCTACAGCAAGAAGGGGGTAGCATATCTTAGCTAGAGACGTATAAGAGAAAAACTTGGACAAAAATCTAAAAAAGAAGTCTTAAGTCTTGATCCAATCACATACAACTAGTCATGTTGCACAATGCATGACACATAGCTCATAGCAGTTTACCAATACAGAAGTTGCTTAAGTATGAATGCAAGTAAGAGCATTCAACTATATAATTAAAATATAACTCTTAGGGTTGCATTCCAAGAAAGTGAAATTTGTAGAGATCAACTAATAATATACTGATATCTCACAGAAATCAGTTTAGTTTTGCTTTAAAATGTTTAGTAAAGATAGATACACATGATTCTAATTAAAACTAAAGTTATTTTTTATATTTGCAAGTGACTGTCTGGATCATCACAATAAGAATCAAAATCATAATAATAAGAATCAAATTCTTTTTAAGCTTGATTGTGCAACATATGTGTTGAAATGAGCAATCTCTCAAAATAAACTGGAAAATATCAGTACACCAGTTCAGGTTTCATCCCTTCCTTACAAGATATACAGGTTTTTTTATGCATACAATTTAAAAATGTTTCCAAGGTGCCCACTGGATAGAAAGACTTGTCTTTAAAAGGACTTTGATTTGCATACCACCATCAACTCCACGCTGGATTGGCAACTCCACCATACAGCATCTGAGTCAAACAAATCCCAGCCTGTTTAATTTAAGTGCTAAATTATATTTCTGGTAATCATGTTACTGGTAATTCTGCAGTTATGTAGAGGATTTTTTTTTCTACTATATGAAGTCTCTTTTTGTTGCCTGCATTTACATGAGAGTTTTAATTCCTCTTTTATTCCAAATAAAAGTTAATGCTGCTTTAAGAAGATTTAAATAGACCGTGTAAACCCCAAATTCCAAATAAAACTTTATTCCAAATTAAGTGGTTGGTTTATTCCTCTTTTAATTCCGAATTAAATAATTTCTATGTCATACTTAGTTGTTTAGGACAATCCAAGTTGTTGTTAAGACAAAAAGAGAAATCTTCATATGAAACTTGTTCTTCTTTTTAGCTTCTTCTTTTCCTTTGCTTATCTAACTGAGTCAGTCCTCTTATTGCTTGTTTTGTTGCGGTTTTTGTGATTTTCATTTGTTTGTTTTTATCAAAACAGGTCTCTATTGCAAATGACATCTTGGATCTCAATGAGACAACCTGTAAAAATAAAGATGAAATTAAATGAAATATAAACCTTAGTTAATTCCTGACATTCTGCACATGCTCCTTTCCTTGTCCTATTGTAATGGCGGGCATTGAAGCACACACTAAACAAGCATTGGACTGGAAATGAAGTAGTATGTTCGCATCAAGCTGCTGCTACAAAACTACAATTGAAATCAAACAGCAAATCTCTATCATTACTGTGTGTGCTTTTCTATGTCACAGCCGAAACAAAAGAAGAGCAGGCACCGAGTTGTTCACATCCTGGTAGACGTAAACGGATGTAATTACATCACGCCCGCCCCCTGTTCAATCAGAACTCTTCCCAACCCCCAGATCTAAAGTGGAGTTAGATAAACATGTTCTCCAAATTAAAAAAAAAAACATCATGTAACCGGGGCCACTCACACTTGAAAATGTGAGGGGCAATGATCATTTTTGGAAGTTCCCAGTGGTGCTCAGGCCCACCCTTGAAATCTCATCAACCACCATGTAGACATCTCAGCTCTAAGTTGCAGTTTATCAAGATTATCAACATGGGAATACATAATGTATGTCAATCAATGCTACAGCTTAGGTGATTTGCTATATTGTTAATGTAAAATAATTTAATCTCAAACTAACTGTATTGGCCTGACTGAAGTTGTTTGAGTTGATTTGTGGTCAGTTTAACACACATACAGTCTGACCATGCACTATGTGTTTTGGGATCTGAGAATATCTGTGAATATGTGAAACTGTCTCTTTTTCTGTCAGTTCTGTGAGCTTTTGTTTTGTGAGCAATTGTCATGGAATCGTTTTGTCCATGCTGTACTGGACTTCATGCTATGCTAAGTTAGCAGTACTGGGATTTTCATTAACTATCGAAAAATTACTCATGCCAAACTACGAACTGTTGGAAGTATTGCAAATTCTTTGCTTATCCTTGTCTAAGTAAGCTTAACTTGTTTTATTCCAACTTGGAGTAATCATTTAGTGCTGTAGTGTGTATGGCTTGATTTCCCCATTTCTTTCATCTTGTTGTACACCATATGTGGCATTCTCCACTTGAAAGCTCATGAAACCTGACTTCATGGCAATTATTAGTAAGGACGTAGTAATAGGCCTTTAATGAAGTGTTTTCTTAAGACAAATAGGGACAAGACTGTTCTCATTAAAGCTACTCTGTTTCCTGAGAGGAACAACATAACAAGACACTGATCCCTGTCCTAATTCCTGTTTGTCTCCCATCATCTGAATTACCCAAACCTGACTGGCAATCAGGCCAATCAGGAAGGCAAACAACCAAAACAAACAGCAGGAGGATGAGCGATGGTCAGACAGTGCTCCCACAAGCTTGATTTGACCTCTGGATGTGGTGGCCTCATGACTAATTGGCGTTTAAGTTCAATCATTTTCAGCACACTTCCTACTCCTGTGGGCCTCCTAAATGGTTCTATTCTCTCTGCCAAGTCCCCCCCCCCATCCCTCTCACTGATGGGTCTCTCTAGCACCCCGACCCCCTCTTTCAGTCTGACTGTCTGGGCCCGAGGGAGGCACCGTGGGAGTTTAATTGCCTCATATTTCCATGAAGCCAAGTTCATTACATTAACAGCTCCAGCCCACGCTGCATACTTCTAACCTGCTGCAATTTGTTTTTGTATTTATTATGCTGGCAGAGAGGCAGCTTCCCGCTCAGCTGCGAGAGGGAGAAGGTCAGAGGGAGCTCAGCATGCACAGGCAGCCATTGTGATACACTACCAAGGAAGATGAAAACATGACAGGGATTTACAGGCACAGAGAGCCAGGCCTACATGGCCTGGGAGAAATCAGGGTCGCTCTGGTTGGGATGCAAAACCATAAGGCATTGAACGGTGAAGGGAAGGTCAAAGGCAGCGTTTCACTGCAAGTGTAAACATCAAGATTTGAAAGGATGGAGGAAACTTTTGGAATAAATTGACACCAGTGTAAATAAATAAACACAGGAAAGAGAACTTTCTCCATAAGCATAAGCTGCTTTAAAATATTACCTAACGCAGAATAACTTCATTATCTGGTGCTTCTTGTGCTTGTGCAATATAGACTAGCCACTTGTTGATATTTTTATGTAATCAATTAATTAGATTACTACATAAATGAGCTGGGTAGCTTACAGTGATGAAGCCACTTAGACTTATAGAGTTATCAGCACTCCTGAATTGGAAAACGAGTACTTACAATAACCCCAGAATTAAATGCAAAGACATGATTTTGGATAATTTGAATATATTTCCTCAAATGTCAAATATCATTCAACAAATAAGCAAATACATTTAAAATAAGACAACCATTTGCTTTCAAGTGTTGGATTCATTTAGATGAGTTTCTCAATAAAAATGGTAAAGAAAAGATACATTTTTATTTTCAGAGATTTGTGATGGTTTTGCTGCATGAAAACTGTTACTAATTTCAGTTGCACAGAAAAAAAAAAGGATCTGCAGAGGGCATCAGAGATGCTTTCATAAAAACAAGCCAATCAGTTTCAACAAGCTAATCAGCAAACACCTGAAAATCCCAGTTTTAATAATGGTAACGCTATAAAAGGTCATTAAACTTTCGATTTAGATTTCTTTTCAACCTGTACTTAACATCACACTGTGAGCCAAAAAGAACTGGGTGAAGCCCAGAGAGGATGCCACTATGACTGATAAAGATTACCAAGGATGGGTCCTAGTTATTCTGGCACAGGGAACCAAAATGAAAGATCTATCTGCAGTAAAACACGAGGTTTCATCATGATGTGGGTCAGATGTGTGGCCTCTGATACTGGAGGCATTGGGCTTATTAGATGAATAATAAAGCAATCCCATGATTACTGAGGTATTTAGGAATAAATCAGGTAACCCAGAGACAGGCATCTAGGTTTGAGGTGAGGGTCTTGGGTTCGTCAGCAGACTAAGCATAAAGTATGCTTCCAATAGGACAAAAGAAACGCTGAAAAGACCAAAACTGTCTTTTAGAGGGAAGAACAATGAGCCCCAATATAAGTAAACAATTGAAAATCTCTGGAGAGGTTTTAAATAAGCTTTTGCAAAGAGGACACTTGTATTAGTGCACATTACACAACTCTGCGGTTCTCCCAGACCAGAGGTATAGTGTACTTCATTGTATTGCATTGTTTTATATAGGATGGCACTGCCATCATCAACAATATCAGTAGGCAACTGTTTTCAATTTCAAAAAAAAAAAAAAGAAGCACAATGAATCTTCCCATCTAATGCCAAACAGCAGGCTAACAAACTTGTGTCTACAGTAAGTGCTCAACAGAATGCAGCATTAAAAATCAAGAAATTTAGCTGAAGAGGTGATGAAGACCAGAGCAGAGCTGAAAGGAACTACAGGCATTACAGTATGCATGCAAGTACGCTGTGGTGGTAGTTTTCAAGCTGGAAGGAATTATACTTTACCGTTGTGATGTTCAGATTCCCGATATTATGTGTAACGTGATTGCCACATACAGTTCATGCAAACACACAAACCCATGTCTCCATTCATGAATTTCTTTGTCCCACCCACTAAATGTACAGTTCACAGAGTACTGGAAGGAGGTCATGACACATGCACCTCTTTCACAACCCTGGAGTTCCCATTTTACCACAAATGCTACACTGACATGCTCGTATTACATTTGAAAAAACATAAAGGCTTAAAAATATGGCTTGAAGAATGTTTGATTACATAACAGTCAGTCTGCTGTAGTAACTCAGAGACAATATGTTCTTTATTTTTGTGCAATGAATGTAACAATGCTCTACGATAAACACAACATTGATAAATAGATGTGCTCCATTTCTCCACAGATTTCTAGGGAAAAGTTAAAGCAATAAAGTTAGAATGAGCAAAAGAGCCATAAAGGAACAAAATGTGCTGTACAACTCAAGGGGAAGTATAAAGGGAGACAATAAGAAAAGAGAAGGGCCAAATCCACTGGCCAGAATGAGTGAGCGTCTCTGAAAGTGGATATGAAGGCGGATGAGCCACGCCAACCTCCTCTGACTGCATTAACAAAACCTAATGGAACGGCTGGCTCCGAGAGGCCTCGTCATCCATTATCTGACTGTTGCCCCGCGCAACCAAAGAGGCTCACAGTCTCAGAGGCTGCAACTCAGCCATCACACACCATTTTCTAGTTTTTCCCTTAGTCTTATTTCCACCAACACTAATGAAAATGACTGGTAAATCAATTGTCTGGTAGATAAAGAAGGCAGGAGGATATTGCTTCAACAAGATCTGTGGCTATGAATCTTTGTTAATTAGCAGCCGAAATAGGAAGAGGATGGTTGCACTGTTGTATTAGGAGACACACAGCAGGTTTTATGGCAATTTTATTGTGTAAACAACCACTGTTTGCGTTTTGTGTTAGCTAAAATGTTAAAAAATGTATTTCTTTTTATATAGCTGATAACAAAGATAAAATAATTGTAGATGAATTAATAATTGAATAATAACTGTATGTCCAAAATGCTGGGATCTCTTTTATTTTGCTCTTCTCTTTTATCTATTTATCTCAGTTACCTTCAATTAAACTTTTATTCATTCATTCCTTTATTTTGGGCAACTTAACACAATGAACACAAATGATCTGCATACCACAGGATCACACTCCATCACAATACTATTAGGGTACAAACGTAGGCTCAAAAGTCCAATAATTCAGTTGATGCCCGAATGGAAGTAGAAAGAAGAGGATTTATTCAATCCCACCCAGTTCTCATCAGTAACCAAAAGAAATAGGAACAGGATATAAATGATACTTCAAACCTTATTAGCATAAATTCACCTGAAGATGGAAACAAAGTGCTTCAACCAATTATGTATAAGTTAGAATAAAAAAGATGTTACAAAACCAACTGAAAAAAGAAAAGTTTGTTATGGTGTATTTTCACATACCAGCAATGGTAAGCATTTACAGTACCACTTAGGGTAGAAAACAGCACATACTACTGTACCAGCAATGGTAAACAAGAAACAATGCCTGAGAGGTAACAGACTGCACAACTGATTCAACAATGTTAAGACCCTCTATACTTTGACCACATCATGTGCTTATATTGTAGCTTAAATCTGTGGACTCTTGCACATTGCTTGTGCTGGGTATCCAGGTTATTCCAAAGTTTCACTCCACATACAGACAGAAAAAAAAAAGCTTTCAGGTAGTGCAAAATTTGGGCAAACACAAAATCTCCAAATCCTCTCAAATTGTGAGAACTCTCCCCAGTGGAGGAAAAAATTTTGTTTCCTATGTGGTAATAATTTGTTAAATGCCTAGAATAAGATAGTGTGAGGTATTTTACAAGGTCATTGAATTTTAGCAGATAAAACTGTATAAACAAATTATGAATTACCTCTAGAAAACCAGCCTTATGAATTAGAGCACTGCTCTTTTTTGCTTTTGATTAATGGATTGATTGTGCACTGGTAACTGTTTCCCCTTTAATACAGAATGTGAGGTAAGGGAGTACCAGAGAGCAATATAAATAAAATTAAGGGGTCAACTTCACAAAACAATCTTCCTGCACATTAATTTTGACATCCCTTATATTATTATTTTATTTGTTTTACAATGATTTGGCAAAGGCTGGTGAAGGCTATCAGAGCATTGGTACCCCCACTCATTGTTATTTATTTATCGCCATTGTTACTATTATCGAGACAAATACCAGAAATTATTGTGATTTTTATTTTTTTAGTTCATATGGCGCAGCCATACTCTTGGGTCTTCCTTTTCCATATAACCATAAACCGTAAAACATGTTTTCCTCAAGAAATCATTATCAACATTTATGATATGTAATACCACATATTAGCCTAATTGAAAAGCAGTTCCTAACAGCCGTGGTTTTGTGGCATTAAAAACAAGCACATTTCTGTTGTGCACATCACTGCACTGTTTTCAATGTAAGTTGTGCTAGAAATTAAAAACAAGATCCAGAAAAGCTGGAACTTTTTTGTGGCCCTCAGCTGATTTCAAACAAGTCAAAAATTTAAATTCTGTTGTGATATCATGGGAGTTCATCAGCAGACATTTCACTAGTTAGCTCCAGAGTGTTAAAAGAAGAGCTGATGCAATATGGTGGTAAACGTGCTCCTGTCTCAACTTTTATTGAAACATGTTTCTTGCATAAAATCCAAAATGAGCCTGTATTTTTAGAACAAAAAGTTCTGTTTCAACATTTGATGTTTTATCTTTGCACTGTTTTCGATTAAATGTAAAGTTTGTACGGTTTGCAAATCATAGTCTTGTTTTTACTTAAAATCCACTCAAATTTCCAACTTTTTGGGAAACAAGATACGACAAAAAACAAAAAGCTGGACTTAACTTGTACTTCAGTGTGACTCAAAGCATTTACACTCTCTTATCAAGTTGTGACATCATGGGCCACACACATTTAACCATTGATTAGGATCTGGCTGTTTTTTTTCCAGTCTCTGCTCATTTACAAGAGGATTACAACTTGTGGTGTTTTAAGGAGTGAGTTACTCAAAAGAGTAGCTTCAAGTTTCATCAGACTAGAACTGTGTTAACAGTGGTGTCCATGTGGAGAGCTCAAGCCAGAGAGTGCTCCCTCTTACAGTGTATCTCTGGTATTCTGTGATTCTCACCTTGAAGCAATTCAGTGTGGTCAGTGTTTGCGCACCAGTGAGAAAATGACAGCATCCTCTGAGAATGGAAAGGGGCTATAAATCAAGGAGGGGGAGTTGCGGGCAGGTAGATAATCTCTTGTTAATCCATGGCACTTAACCTGACACACACTGACTGCATCCTTTGTGTGGCTGTACAGAGAAAGTTTTTCTCTGTGGCCTGGGGTTGGAAGCAGAGTCAGGTCTGATTCAAATTCCCAGGAACGCTGGAAGGAAATGAGGACACTGAGAAGCTCATGTATAGAGTCTGTGTGTGCTTTTCTATCGCCCAGTCTCTATTGTGGAGCATGTTGGAAAGAATGTTTTGTACAAGGCAACATCAAGTGAAAAGCGCGACCTCATGCATTTCTGCTGAGCCACTGTGTCCGATGATCAGGATGTTATGAATTTTAAGGAATAAAGCTCATGTGATGCGAGTGCTGCCGGCCGTGCCACTCACGCACCATCCGCACAAAAACATTATTTTCCCCCCTAAACAAATGCTCCTTTCTGCTTTTGTCTTCTGCAGCTTTTTATCCTTCAAGCGGACAGTGGTTCATGTCAGCAGATCTCCAGATGATAATTTCTTAATAATGAGAAATCATTGCAATGAGATTCAACATCCACGCTAAATTGGCCTTGTGCTTTGTTTGCTGCTTGCAGTGCTCTCACCAGCCTGGGCACAGATTACTCATACTACAGGAAATAATGACGCCAAGGTCCATTAAGTGGGATGGCAGGACATCATATCAGCATTAATCTCCCACTTAGCAGAGCAGCCCCAGGAGGAAGAACGTGATGGAGGGGAGACGAGAGAAAACATAGCTCCTCCCTACCTTACAGTATGCTATTTCTTTATTTAGTTATGTCAAACTTTGATCAAAATATCTTTATTTCTGCAATCTCATGGGTTTTCCGCTCATAATAGGGGCAAAGTTGCTGTTTAAAACGCTCTTTTGCAATTAAACAGATGTTGTGGCTGCCTGGTTACTAACCCCTTTGTCTTTCATTTTACATGTCCTCCTGCTTGAGCCCTCCGTTTAACCTGGCTCCACGCCACCATCATCTCCTCCCTCCTTACCTGCTGATTGCTGATCATTCACACCTGGAGCTGCCTGCTAGGCAGCTACAAAAGAACCCAGCAAACATCCAGTGAATGACAACTGTTTTGCCTGGGAACAGTTTGCCCTTAGTTTGTTATGTTTGTGGTGACTTTAGTTTGGTCTTAGTTTTGATTTCCAGGTGCTTTGTTGGTAATTTCCCTTGTTGTCCTTGTGTTTTACACTGGTGGTAATTTGGAGTTGGGATAGAAAGGCCTTGTTTTGTTGTAGATGGGTTTTGGTTACAGGTGCTGCTCGTTCCCTTTTTGGTTCATAGATGAGGTTTGTGTTGGTTTTCCCCATTTGGTTCCCCCTTTCAGTGTTAGGCTTTGTCTTTTTATTTGTTCCTTTTTAGCAGCATCTCTAACCCCATCTCCTCTTAAGTTAACAGTTTTTCCAGGTTTTGAGTTTATGCCTTAATCACCACCTGAACAATAAAACCATGATGGAGTGAGGAGACATCGTTCCACCTGAAGCCAGTCTTTTTTTTTTTTTTTTTTTTTTTTGTCACATCTCTAATTCCTAGCAGAGCTGGGACGTAACAACAGACATAACATAATGCCAAAATTTACTGGTAATGGGCATTTTAACTTATCAAATGTCAAGTCTGAGAAAGTATTTTAAACATTGAAAAGGAAGAGAGGTTTTCACAAAACACTAGACAAAGTATTTATGTAACATGACCTATATGGCTAGCAGGCAAAGCTGATACAAAACTTAACAGTAAAATTTTTAGTATATGCACCCTTGGAAGGGCTGTGGAGAGGGGGGGGGACACATGTATGGCCTGAGACACACACACACACCCTACACTCCTCCCTCCACCCAACACACACACCCACACACTCCTCCCTCCATCCCCTCACGCACACACACCCCCAAAGACAACCTCACACACACACACACACACCCTCACTCCCACATTCACACTCCTTTCTCCATACACACCCCCATGAGCATTCCCTTCATGTGTGCCCTCTCACCACCTTCACCCAAGCACAGCTACATACTCCCCCCCCCCCCCCCCCCCCCCCCCCCCCCAAACACACCCTACCCACACACACACACACACATCTCCCTCACATTCACTCACTCAAACACCAACCCTTGTACACTCACTTGCGAACACCTCACCCACACACATGCCCATAGATACCTCATTCCCCCACTCTTGAGCAATGACCCACCACCACCTCTAGAAAATCCGGTTAAACTTACTAAAAGCTAACATTGCATTATAACCTACACTTATCGTAAATACATTATAAAAAAATAAAATTAAATTTAAAAAAACTACCTTTCTTTCAATGTATCAGAAAATGAACAAAAACAATGAGCAGGTCCACTGCTTATTACTCCACTCCATCCAAACAAGACAAAAGGGTATGCGCTTTAATTCTGTGGATATTATTGGCACGTTGCTAGAAGCAGTCAGGCAGATTCCTCAAACAAGGCTCCATCAAGCTCAAATTCATGGTGCAGGATGCCATCTAGTGGCAAAAAAAAATAATGCGCTGCGTTTTGATGATAGTCGTCCAAGACAATCCCTGAACCTAAAAGCCAGCGAAGTTTGAGTTTTCAGCCCAAAGGTTCAACCATTCTATTACAAATCTATTCTAAATAATTACTTACCTTACCTTTTGAATAACATATATTTTATCATCATTATCATTCTTCTTTAAAAAAAAAAAAAAAAGTTGCTATTTACGTTTTTTTGTTTTGTTTTTTTTTTAGGTAAAGAAACGTGGTGTCCACCTATGTGCCTGACTAGAATTCGCTCTTGCTAGCTCTAGCTGTCAGTTGCTTAGAGCGGTGACAGCTGAACATTTCATTCAGTCATTTGCTGTACTCTGAAATCAATCGCCAAAATGTTTGAGGAGGCGAGTGAGGTGTTTGACAACATGTTCAAATCTTCGTTTCCCCTAACCTTTATTGTTTTTATCCCCGCCGTGCTGATTTTGGTGTCCCCACTCCCGGCCGAGGCGGCACATGAGTTCACGGTGTACCGCATGCAGCAGTACGACCTCCAGGGACAGCCTTACGGTAAGCCAGCCGTTCCACGTTTATATCGCTTGTAATTAAATACAAGAATTATTGCATTGACTTGGAAAGTACATTTATCGGTATCTTTAAACCGGCTCTTAGTTGCCTTGCTGTCATTTTCAGTGAATATAAGGGTAACGTTTCAGTCACAGCCACAGCGAAGGAGCTCACTAGCTTAGTTGCTAATGTAGCTTAGCTTTGCTAATGGGCTGTGGACAAGCAGCTCGTTTTCTTTTCTGAAACAGGAAGTTACTCCATAGGTCATTCCTGTACTAATGAGGTGTGAGTTTATCCATTTGTGTTTAACCTTTAACGACTGAAAGTGTTAAGTATTAACTAGCTAAAGTTAATGATGAAATGGACTGTTAATATGAGAGAAACGTATTCTGACGGGAAAAAAATCGACCCCCTTTTCTTCGTCTCATACGATTCCATTCATACATGAATCCATTCACATTGCCAAACTGATGGAAAACGTGGGAAATTAAAGAGCGCGTGCGATGTTCATTTATAGGTTTGAAGTTTTACTTTGGGGGATCACTTGATTGAGGTAATTTCCAGGAAACAATTAAATCTCAGAATCTCACTATATGCAACTGTCATTTTTCTGTCGATAATACCAAATTCTAGCTGATACCCAACTGAAGACCTTCTTACTCCTGACAGGGCCTACTCTCTTCTGATTGCTCCAAAACTGTTCCTTTTTTTCTTTGTTGTTCTAAAGGCACTTGATATGGTCAAATACAACAAAAACAAACAAACAAAAAAAAATGGATAACATGAACAAATAGAAATAGATCAACAAACCTGAACTCTACTTGTGTCTTTGCCTAAGCCTTTTCTTTTTTTCTCTCCTTCACCTAACAGAAAACCACTGGCAATATCTAGTCATTTGAAATGAAAACGGGGAAAAATAGAAAAACAGTGGGACAAAAGTAAAAGATATAGTTGTCACAGTCTGTTCACAGTTACTTTCCTTGTCCTTGTATTCATATTTTTCACTTGTCAGGGTTGGCATGACTAGATAAATAATCACTGTCACTATGAAATTTGCAGCCTCAAGAAATTGTGGGATGAGATTAAATCATTTCCTTTATAAAGAACTAGTTTTTTTATGATAAAGAAGACAATAAAGTAAACCCTAAAGTTTCTGTCCATAGTATTTAGAGAATCCATACAGCTCCTTATCATGGCTGCCACTTGAATAGACCTGAGTCTTTTTTCTTAAACAAGACTATTTGACCAAAACTTCCATGCTACTCTTGTTACTCAGCTATGATTTGTTTTGACACTACCTGCAATTATTCAACTTCATTAATTTTGCAGACAGCAATACAAATTTGTTATTCACTTAGCTCAGTTTCTTGTTTTTTTTACAATGCTTTGCCATAACAGTTATTTATAAGTCAATAAAACAGACAAGCACACAAAAACCTTTCTGCATTGCACGTTCACATACTTGTTTGAAAACAAGTCTTGAGTGTTGATGTTTTGGGTGTGTCATTTCAGTTCCCTGGCCATTTATCTCTCACACACAGTTATTTGGTACTTCCATCTTTTAAAAGCAAACACACACCTAATCAATATGTTGTCATGGAATTGAGCAACCTTTATGGGGTAACATTATCCACAACTAGATTTATTCCCCATTTTAGACTATTCTTAGACCTTTTAGCTACTCTCCCTCCACACCCCCGAAACAACCTTTTAAACAAACATTATTTGCTTTCTAACCTCCAAGTTGTCCCACTTTGCTGCAGGGTCTAAAACTAAAAAGAATCCCAGTTACTGATGCATTACTGTGATTATAATACAGTCACTCTCTGTTCAGGGCCATTTGACCAAATATATTGGCTGACTGTGACTGTATTGTCTTTAGTTAATGGAAGAATAAATGTGGAGTAATGTGACAGCTGGCAGTGACTTCACTGAGAAAACAACATTCAGAGAATTTAGATAATTCAAGCTCTCCCTCTGGATGTCAGTAGCTTTAATTATCAATATTGATTTCTGAGTGGCTATATGAACTGCTCATAAGTAGTCATGACCAAATGAAGCTTCTTGAAGCAATGAGGCTTTCCAGCCCATCGGTTCGGGAAAAGGTTCAGTACTCGGAGTTTCATTCATAGTCCTCTTAAGTGACATCTAGTGTCCAAATGGGTCCACAGCTGGCTGAACAACTCTGCACTCAAACCATCTCAGTAGTGCCCATGACCACGAAATAAAGGATTTCTCTTACAAATTATCAGCATCCAACACATACGAATGTCCATTAATCGTGCCTTTAAGTATTTGACTTAATAATGGGTTACGCTTTAAAATCAAAATGTTACAGGGTAAGAAGGAAGCTGCGGGCGGGAGTCTGACCACAGATTCCCGAGTAAAAGTCAAACACCCTAACCATTGTACTATAGAAACACACTTATTGTATAAGAGATTGCATGATCTGTCTCGACACAAAATGACGGCGTTCCGCCACGTCATATAATTTTGCGTTTAATATGCATTAGCTGTTGCGATAGTGAGAATTATTTCTGTGTTGAGTGCAGTGCTTTTGGAAGTCCAAGTATGAGGTGACGGGGCTGAAATCTGTTTGAGTAAGAAGAGCTTCTTCACAGAGTTCAGTTTGGCGACTTCTTTTAATGCAATAATCTTCAAAGAATCTCTGTCATGGGCCAGGTGATGCAGGGGAACAGAAATCGGTGGGAAAGCTGATAATACTGCTGATTTCTGTGGCCAGTATGTCAGAGGATCTTTGTCTTTGTATTTTTTTTAGCTTGGATAAATATCCGCGAACTTCAGTCTGGCGACCTCCAAATGTTTCTTGTGCGGACGTGAAACTCAGACTGGCTCATTACGTCATATGCACAAACCGAGGCCACATTTTGCGTTGGTCACGTGATTCCTATGCTGATGACACAAGCTCTGATACAAGCCTCATTAGGAACGTCCCCTTTTTCTCAACACGCACTTCGGAGTCTCAGTTCATCGGGCACATCGCTACTCATAAGATGTTTCTGGTTGTTTATTTGCAGGATTTTCTGTTGAAGAGAATCACTCTTTGGTGTGGACTTGAGGCTTTGTTACTTTACATACTACAGTATTTGCATGTGGAAAAAAAGATGCATTATGCACTTACAAGACCAAAGCCCAAATTTCTCAGATGTCCTCTAAATGTTGCCATCCATCCAGCCATCTATCCACTCATTCTGATATGATGCAGTGTGTGGTTCCCTTTACTTCATCCCCATCGTTTGTACAGTATGTAAATTTTAGTTCCTGGTAAATATACATACATCTGAAAAGTAGTATGTCTTGCTTCTTTTAAGGTACCAGGAATGCCATATTGAATACTGAGGCCCGCACTGTTGAGGCAGAGGTGTTAAGTCGTCGCTGTGTCATGATGCGGCTGGCAGATTTCTCCTATGACAAGTACCAAAAAGCTCTGCGGCAATCAGCCGGGGCTGTGGTCATCATCCTGCCCAAGAACATGTCTGCTATGCCGCAAGACATAGTACAGGTAATGATGCCCTGTTGACAATGTGTGCTGATTCTTTTTCTTGAGCTTTCCCCTCTTTTGTTTTCATGTTAAAATGCAAGTGTTAATTTTGCTTTGAGAATCAATTATCTAGTCCTTTTTCAATCAGTAGTCCAGCCCCTCAGTTTGTTTGAAAGGGCCTTCCCTCTAATCTCTTTATTTTTGAGGAGCTCCCACTCAGCTTTTCCAAGATTAGTAGGATTTAGAAGCTGATTAAAGTATTCAGAGAGAAAATCATCACCAAGCCAAGAGTTTGTAACTCTTCTAAAAGATTAAATAATATCTCACAAAAGGATTGTGCAAATGTGCTGATTAATTAAACCTCCCACCTCATGAGTGGGCATCTTCTGCAAAACTGCAGCATTTGATGAGTTACTCATTTTGTTATACAATATTTAACCATTTTTGGAGCATTACTGTAGTGATTGTTTTTTATTGTTGAGTTTTTCAGCAGCTTGTTTCGTCCCATTACTTAGACTTATTGTGATGCATCTTACACCTTTCAAGTGGTTACACCTAAGTTTCCCTTTTGAGTTTTAGTCTATCTGTATCCTGAAAAAAGGATCTGTCGTATCTTATTAACGCTGCTATTCTTTGCTTTATTCTATAGCAGTTCATGGAGTTGGAGCCAGAGATGTTGGCTACTGAGACCATCGTCCCTGTGTACTTTGCAATGGAAGATGATGAGCTGCTGTCCATCTACACTCAGACCTTGACCTCCTCATCCTCTCAGGGGTCTTTATCTGCAGCTGAGGGTAGAGACTCAGTACTTTTATACCTGACTTGAATGGTACTCACTAAGGATCGACTGATACATCAGCTGGCATTGGCCGATACATTAGGTGCGTTGGCCGATACGCCCTCGTCTGCGGCACAATTTACAGACAGGCATCTATACAGGCAGCAGTTGCTAGAGACGCTGCCCCCCTCCTCCACGAGCAGTGCTGGAAGCCTGCAGCTCTGACCTTCCGAAACTTTTTATGTTAAAAGTTGTAAAATCAGTTTTCACCGAGTCCTTCATCATATTAAGCCGCAGCCGTAACCAGCTGATCGACGGCAATGAAAAGCAGCACCTGACTTTACTACATAATCAAATAAAAATAATTTGGGGAGGGGGGGGTAAAAACTCAAATATGTTCCAAACTGTCTTCTTTTATCCATCAACTTATAAGTGTCGGACATTGCGCTGCGGTGAAGACAAGCGCGAAGTCTGAAAATGAGTAATCTGTATTTAGGCGGATCTCTGTCAGATTCGCATAAACAGGCTACAGAATAGAAGCAGGAGGAAAGTTGCTGCTACTGCTGCTGCTTCAGTTGACCTGAAGCTGACCATCAGCTCTCCTTATGAAGAGAATTAGAGGAGAAATCACTTGATCCAGTGCAACCTGGCAACAGACAACTCACCCATGGGAAATGCAAAACTCTCTTCTTTGCGTTTTTAAAAAAAGAGAGAGAGAGAGAGATTCCCTTTACCCAGCACCAGAATATAAACTGTCTCCATGCAGGAAAAATGCAAACATGAGCAGAAATGGAGCGCATGTTGGGTCTCTATTTGACAGTGAAACTTTTCAACCACACATCCCGATAAAAGCAGAGAAAACAGAAGCGCTGCTTGTCCGCTTGTACAGAGGAACTGATTATGGCGCATACAGTATAATCTCTGCGTCTTCCCCGGCGGCATAAATGTTCTACAGAACCAGACCATGTGCTCTCAGACCCGCCGGAGTCAGAGAGCGCAAGTGCAGGATGACATGAATGATGTCAGACTCACCACTACAGGGCCGATACTGGTAATGCAATATCGGCCCCAAATATCGGCAGGTTGTTTCGGCTGAGGCTTATGAGAAAATATCGGTATCGGCATCTGCCCCCCCCAAAAGGCTGTATCGGTCGATCCCTAGTACTTGCCACATAAACTGTTGTGGATGTATGATGTCAGATTTTTTTTAAGCTAGACTACACCTGTGATGGAAAGTTGGTCCATTCATTGACCAACATTGGTTGGGCAATTGATGTGTGTGTTTCTTTTATTTATTTTTTTAGTGTTGCTTCATACAGCCACGGCAAACGGCTTTCAGATGGTGACCAGCGGCACTCAAAGCAAAGCCATCAGTGACTGGGCCATCACTAGTTTAGAGGTAAGGTGCTGAGCTTAAATTCATTGTCAAGCTGAAGCACAGAGCGTTGGCTAAAGTTCAATTGTTCTTCACTTCTTTAAAGGTGTCATAACCTGCTGTTTTACATACACAATCCTCCTTAAATTATCTTCAAATGAATTTTTTATTCTAGTAGGGTGGGACGAAAATTTAATGAGCTCATTTTAACCTATTTTTATCCCCAACTATTGTTTGTCGCGAGAATACGTACGAGAGTTAGACCTGTCTGTAAGCGCGTTCATGTGGCAAACGTCAAAGCCAAAACAAAGTTTTATCAGGACAGAGCAGGTGAAGGAAAATGATGTCCCAACAGAGAAAAACGTGATAAAAATTTAACGGTGCGGTTGATGGAGAGGATCCGCGGAGTAAAAGGGCTGGACTCTGATGAATATAAGGAGCGGACGTCTGACATGAAGTTAACCAAACAGTGTTAGCTTCTGTAGCTACATTAGCAGCTTGTCCGTTCGTCAACCACCGTTTACTGGTCTCTTACACAAAAGATAATAAGTTACACAAGCAGCAACACTTACCGACTGCACATCCTCACTGATAAATCTAATCCACTGCTCCCTGGTAGTGCTGTCCCTCCTGTTAAAGCACCGAAAACTGCTGAATTTCTGCCGAGGCAACTCAGCATGGCAATCTCCCCCCTCCTCCTCCTCCTTGTCGCCGGCGTCCTTTCTGACAAAGCTGGTCTACTCCGTGGCAGGTAATCAACTGCCTTCAGGTGGTGCTAAAGACGCTAGCTTAGCAACTCACTCGCAGCCTCTCTAGTTCACGTCATAACCGCTGATAACCTGACGACTCCACGGCAGGTAATCAGCTGCTTTTAGGTGGCGCTAAAGAGGCTAGCTTAGCAGCTAGCAGCCTCTCTAGTTCACGTCATTCGGAGAAAGTAATCCAAACCGCGTACTGTGGAGAGCGCGTGGTTGTGGCTGATTCTGGTGAAAAGAGAGCGCCCGCACTCAAAAACAAAGTTACTTTCACTTTCCGGTGTTTCTGGCACGTTACAACTGAGGTCCTGTTCCAATACACGTTTTAACCTGAAAAAGTGGGATTTCCGGGTGATGACTCCTTTAACTTATATTTTTGCTATATTAGGTGTAGAGTCTTCCCACAGTCAAAAACCTGAGATGAACTCAAATAAGTATATGAATTCTCATGAAATGCCTATTTTGTTATTTCACTTCAGTGTGTAACGTATTGACTATCTGCTGCCACGCAAGTTGTGAAGTTGTTTGTGATTAAAAATGTACCCATAAAGCATAAAATCCTGCTTGCAGAGGATTTTGTGGAGACTTAACAAGAGAACAGAGCTCTACAAATTAGCCTTGTCTCCAGTTTTTTTCTTCTCAGTATGTTGTTGGGTTTAAATTCCTGAACAAACAGTGTACTGTGTACTTAAAGCTGTGGATTTGAGCAGATAGGATTATTTTTTACTTAACATAGCACAACTCTATTCCTTTCATTTATATTTTGTTGAATTATTCTTTTCTATTTTTCTTTTTTCTGCCAAACTCTAGTTATTTTTGTAAATGAAAACATTTATCAAAATGCACCATGTTTGAGAAACTTTTTGCTCCTGCACTTCATTAGTTAAGTTTAAAGATTGTGTTGCTGACTGATGGTTGGAGTCATATACAAAGTAGGATTGAAAAATGCAACTTGAGGACTTTTTAGACGGGGATTAGTTTTAAGACGAGGAGAAACCTGAATGCTTTAGTCAGCTGACTGGTATTCAAAGAGAAAGCATTAACTAAAGCTGAAGCTGCAAATATTTTAATCTATATTTTGAATATGTGTTCACTGCTTGTTCTTCAATTTGTTTTTCAGGGTCGTCTGGCTGGAGTCGGAGGGAGAAGACCTGCCCACTATTGTTGTGGTTGCTCATTACGACTCTTTCGGTGTTGCTCCAGTATGTGAACAGATTATTTTTGCATCCAAGATATGTAGCAGCTGAAATATTCTGTCTGCAAATATCAGTAAAACCAAATTATAAGGATAAATGTTACAGTTCAGGAAATTCCACTGTAATGCAAAAAAGGAGCAGGGCAGCCAAGTAATCAGAGTTTACACATTGCTGTGTTTAGTGGCTGTCGTATGGAGCGGACTCAAACGGAAGTGGAGTCTCCATGTTGCTGGAGCTGGCCCGTCTCTTCTCAAAGCTCTACACATACAAGAGGACACATGCTGCGTGAGTAAAAAAGAATAACACACGAAGATCATGCATGTTTATTAAAGCTCACACAGAAAACGTCAGTTAAAAGCTGAGCTGCTCTCACTTTCTGCATATTGGATTTACATCTAAATCAGTAGTATTGATTGTTGAGCTCAGTAACATGGACGTGAGCCCAGAGTATATTTTTTATCTTTCTCATTTGTTTATGGCCTGCTCTGAAAGCTTCTTGAGAACAGTGTTGAAGTATTTGTGTACCCTGCCATCAATAAGATGGAAAGTGTTGTAAACTCTCCCTGTGCTTGCACTGGAGCTAAACTTAAAGTCAGCGAATGGTTTTTAATGCCTTCCAAAGAGCAAGGCAATTAGACCTCACATGCAGCATTGTTAGTGTGTAATGATTTCTCATACATGAATTGTTTTGTCTTTTAGGTTCAATCTGCTGTTCTTTGTATCTGGTGGAGGAAAGTTTAATTACCAGGGCACCAAACGGTGGCTGGAGGACAATCTGGACCACACAGGTACTGTGCGGATACAACCAACACAGGGATTTATACGATGCTATGCAGTTGGATTTTGTTCATCATTTGATTTTTCTGTTTGCAGCTTTTAAAGTGCCAGTGGCATGAAATTCCCGGCGACTTTTGGTCCCTTTTTAATCAGACTCTAAGTACCTCAATACTTTATGAAAGGATTGTTCACCGTAACTCAGCCTTGTCACAGAATAGCAGGCGCTACTAGTTAGCACTACTGTTAGCACTGCCGTACAATGGCCGAGGATCGGTGGGCGGTACCAGAAGGCACGCTTGTTACCATGTGCTTCTGTTGTCATGGTGCTCTGGCGGAGAGGAGGTGGAGTGGTACGGAGATACACTCAGTAGCAACCTGCAGACACGCGCCTCTCCACACACTCATGTTGGAGTTTAAAAAAAAAAAAAGAGTTGCTGTGTTCTGTTGAACGCAGCTGCACGTCAGGCTTGAAGAAGTTCGTATTGAGTCTCTGTGGATCTATAAAGAACGTCATGGCTTCACCAACCTGACACAGACGCTGATGCATGAGAGTGAATAGAGTTTAAGAAGAAAACGGCATCATATTTCAGCAACAAGTTTCCCTGAATATTTTACTTAACCCATGACCCAAATTCAGTTAATAGTTAATACTAAAGATATATTACACTAGTTCTAAACGTTAGATCTGTCTTCGTCTGACCGGAGTGGTACAGAAACAGTGATGATGATGATGAAGAAGGCCTGGTTGCCTTTGTACGCAGCCGAACACTCGCGCACAACGGGAAGAATTATAAACTGGAACCATCACAAACATCAGCTTCTCTCAGGGATAAAAGACAAACATGATGAGAAACATTTATTAGAAACTTTGTGTTTCTTCATGGTGGCTGGAAGCCGTTAAAACCTCCTGAGGAGGAGACGGAGCTGCAGGGAGATTTTCTCTTAGTTCGGTCGGCACATTCCTGCAGAAATGAAATCATCCACAAGCTTTTCAGTGGGGAGGACAAAAAGATTGCTGTTGTCTGTCGTACGCCGGTAATGAGCAGTTCTGATACGAACGGGACGCCATGATGTCGTTTTGTTGTCTTGGTCTCAGGGGGAGGGACTTGGAGAGTATAGTTTGGGGGAGGGGGGTAATTGGCTGGAAGTCATGGTATCATAAGCTGTGCTAGGAGTAAAATAGGCCGAACTGCCAATCAGCCCATTTGTGAATGCTAACTTCACCATGTAGGCAGACTCACCCAGGGAAAAAGAAAACACGAATCTATAATTTAATCCCTTAGGTGACAGAGGCAGGCTGGGGAAACTAAAATATATGATTAAAAACCTCAAAAAACACAAATTTCATGCCAGGGGCACTTTACATCTGATTGAGGAATATTATTTGTTTGCAGACCACCCCTGAAAGCCCAAAACAAATGAGTTAAAAATACATTCATTAGAAATTTCTCCATAGAAAGTGGCCACAAACATCACACACACTCTTTAGACCAGAAACACAACTGCATAACATGTTTGTAATATCATGGATCACACACCTTGTTTTATTTTCTCTTACTGTTCATATTCACCAGCTTCTTTCTCTCTTACTCCGCAGACTCCAGTCTGTTACAAGACAACGTAGCCTTCGTGTTGTGTCTGGACACTCTGGGGAACAGCGACTCTCTGCACCTTCATGTGTCCAAACCTCCTAAAGAGGGAACACCTCAGTTTTCTCTTCTCAAAGAGCTGGAAATGGTACAAATCAAGATGTTTGTTTCTGTTGTGTTGTCATTTAAATGGCTTATATTTATTTATAGTCTTAGGCATTACATAGACATGTTAATATGTCACATGGCAGATGATTCTTAATATTTTTCATCAAGATGCATCATGTGAGTTTGAAATGAGAAGAGTTGTGCTGCTTCACACAGTTAATTCACCTGTGATCATTTGAAAAATGATAAAAGATTCACAGTGGATTGTTGGATTATAACTGTGTGCTGTTACTTCCTGCAGGTGGTTACAAGTCAGTATCCAGAGGTCAAGTTCTCCATGGTTCACAAGAAAATTAATCTGGCTGATGACATGCTGGCCTGGGAGCACGAGCGCTTTGGGATCCGCCGACTGCCAGCCTTCACTCTGTCCCATCTGCCCTCCCACCGCTCGGCTCAGCGCTCCAGTATCATGGACGTGCGGTCAGTGTCCCTCTCCTCTCGCCACGGAGCGGGAGAGCCACCTGCTGGGTGGGTTCATTACTGCAAGCTACTTTGAACTCGCAAAGGAAAAAAAAAGATCAATTTAGCCTCCAGATGTGTTTTTTTCGTGTCATCTTTCTAGACTCATGTTAAATCTCTCTCGGCAGGAATTTAATCATAGATATGTGGTTCTTACTTCTGCCTTCTTGTCTCCTGTAGTTCTTCATTTATGTTTACCTCTTTCCATAAGAAATGCTTTCTTATATGTATGAGTCCTCTGGTCTTCTACATTTCCGTCTACCAGACGCTGTTTTTGGTTTCACATCTCCTCATTGCTCAGGGTTTCTTATTTCTTGTCAAACTCTCTTCTGTAACTGTCTGCACGCTTGTTTGTATTTTACAGGCCTCATGTAGATGTGAAAAAACTAGGTAGGAACACCAAGGTGGTAGCAGAAGCGTTGGCCAGGGTCATATACAACCTTACAGAAAAGGTATGGAGAAACTAACATTGATATGAAACAACTGATCCTCTGGTTTTCTGCATCTATTGAAGCCTCTGTGTTGTTGTCTTTCTGTTTTGCAAAGGGAGCACCTGGAGACCTGCAGATATTCACAGAACAAATGGTACGTCACTGCATTTCCTAGTCCTCCTACATGGATGCCAAATCACAATTACCTCCCAGAATCAAGTACAAAACAGGCTGAGCTTTTAGTTTGAGCTGATGAAAAGTAAACATCTCAGGTTTGGTTGGATTTTGTTCAGACTGACATGATGCAATATTTGTAGCATAATTAAGATTTTTAGGGAAAAACTCAACTTGCAAAAAGTTGGTGTATTTAATAGTTATAAACTTTTTTTTTAAAAGCAATTTCTCCTCATAATAGTCTTCAGAATATTATGGCAGAATCTGTGCATTCATATCTGCCTGTTGTGATGTGGTTTATGTTTCTTACCAGCAGGTACAGGAGGAGCATTTATCTGCAGTCGTGGACTGGCTCACAGCGCAGCCCCGAGCTGCTCAGCTGGTGGACAAAGACAGCAATGTTGTTTCCACCCTGGAGTATCACCTCGGACGCTACCTCAAGGATGTCAAGAGACACTATGTCAAAGCTGACAAAAGGTAAAGAAAAGGTCACAAGAAAAAGAAAAGAGATGCAGGTGCACAGCCTCTATGCATTCTGTGTGCAGCTTTTACCCTCTATACATTTTTAGTCTGATCTCGATTTGGCAATTAAATTAAATCTGGCAGCTAGAGCAAGTGAATTAATCAGGCAGAGTTGTACAAGCAATCACAGATCTAACATAAAAGCTTTTAACTTTCTTTTCTTCAGGGATCCAGAGTTTGTATTCTATGACCAGCTGAAGCAGACAATGAATGCTTACAGGTATGTGGTTTCAGATTCTGCCTTCTTATTACTGCAAATCCCTCCAGCAGCTTAATGTCAACTAAGAATATAAATGACTAATTCAGCTTGTTGCACTTGTATAACATAAGTAAAAACAGCAAGTAAAAGCCTTCATTTTTTGCAAAGTTCTGGGTGCAGTAGTTAAAGTTCTGCTGTCTCTGATTGTTGAGCAGGAAGCAGAGATTTCATAAAAGACATGCTCACTGAGGTTACCAGGTAGTTCAGCTGGTTGGGTGGATGCCCCATCTATCGAGGCTAAAACTCTTTGATGTAGCCGGCCCAGATTCCAGTCCCAGCCTGGGGCCTTTTGCTGCATGTCATCCTCCTCTGACTTGCCTCTTTCCTTTTAAGCTACTCTCAAATACATGCCAGCAGTGCCCAAAAATCCTTAAAAGACATGGCTCATTTGATACAGAGAAGATAGAGGAGAAGAAGCTGGTTGTGGTAATGGTTTTAACTTGTGATTCAGCTTTTGGTGTTTAGTTAGAGCAAACTGTGTCTGACTTGAGATGTTACACACAGTCCAGATAGTTAAAGGGGATGGTTACAAGTTTAATTCCTCCCCAAAGTAGATGGCGCACTAACATTTGCTTACTCAGTTAGCATTAGCAGCGTTGCAGAACCAACTTACCATTAATTAGCACTAGAAAATGTTTAATTTACATATCCAGGAAGAAAATGGCAACCTCCAAGGGGGCCTTTAAGCCCTTTTGTTCCTTCACCCTCATCCTGCTTCGTTTTTTTGTCCACTTGAATTTGAAAAATGTAATACAAGGAAAATGCTATTTCTACACATAGCAATTGAGCTAGCAACTCCGGAACTAATGCTTACGGTAAAGATTCCCGACGTTGCCATGGTAATCAGATGTAAATATCAACTTTTTAGACCAGTCAAAATTGATAAAACAATTATTTATATACTACAAAAGTGTTGGGGGTAAAATCAATAATTTTATGTTGCACCCTTATAGATGTTCTGTGGATGTATTTCATTATTATTGTTTTGATGGAAAAATAAATGTAGCTATCACCTTTAAACAAAGATTAAACAGATTGTACAGGCCACTCTGTTTTCTAAAGCTGTGTAGAGGTGGTCAAAATAAGTTCTTGTCTAAGGGTAACCTAAAATGAATGTCATCATGTTATAAACTGCACAGCTCATGTGTTACTTTGACCCTTTAAGTGTATACAAGAATAATATTTGTAATAATTGTGCTGTTTATTTCATCTTGTATAAAGTCTGCCCCTACACCTTTTTTACTGCAGCTCTGCTTGCTCACTAGAGCAGCTATAGTCACCAAATGTTTTCCTCTTTGCCCATTCACAATGCTTTTTCTGTTCGGATTCATGTTTATTTCATATGAAGTCAGTTTCTTTTCGTGAAGATCAAATTAAGATGTCACAGCAGCCTTCATGTAATACAGTGTGTCGAGGACTGGGCTTCACTCAGGACTGTCACCTCCTCTTTGTATCTCATTGGTGATTTTCTCTCCCTCTCAGAGTGAAGCCAGCTATTTTTGATCTGCTGCTGGCAGTCTGCATTGCAGCCTACTTAGGGATGATGTATCTGGCTATTCAAGTAAGTCCCTGTTCAAACATGCACCACATTTCAGACATTAGCGGCTCTTCAGATGTAAAAGTCATGATGGCAGTCTTACCTGATGGATTCTTGTAACATGTCACTTGTAATGACTGACAAGAATGAGACGCAGATCCTTATGATTCTTACCAAATGCAATTTTGATCATTAATCATCTCATATTGTCGGAAAAACAAAAGATAAAAGCCATTTAATAAAATTGAATGAAAAATTTTAGATATAAGTTGTTAATCTTTTGAAAATGATTCAAATAAATGAGGTTTTTCATTGTGATGAAATGTTCTTCATGCATCTGCAGTAATGATAACACTCACTAAGGCCATGTTGGTCATTTTTCAATAGTTTTGATGTTATGCCACTTGTAATGCTGTTCATCGTGCTATGACATACAGAGAACTTTGTGTTTATTTGAATGATAGTAGGGTAGAAAAGACGGGCTGAAAGAGTTACTGCAGAATTATTGAGCCTTTTTTAGTGGATGGTTCCCATATTTTGATGCATATATTTTGGAAAAGTTATGGTTTTAGTCCTGTTAGGAAACATGACATCAACTGTCTCTTCGCTTGTGGTTTCTCTGCAGAACTTCAGCGTCCTCTACAGCATTATCCGTAGAATCACCCAACCCAAAGCCAAGGTCCACTGAGGCTTTTTATCTTCCAGATCCTGCCGTACTACTTTCCTCAAATCAAGACACTCTAGTCAGTACCAAGCTGCTGTTCTCATGATGGTCTTGACACCAGCAAAATCACTTCCATTTCTTTCATCTGGATGCACAAACTATGATGTCAGATCCTGTCTTGCTGCCAACTTTATCCATGTGGTCTCATGGACCAGAATAATCAGGAATCATATTTTCTCTCTGCAGATGTCTGTCATGTAAGCTTGAGTTCGATGTATGTATTCATTTCTCTTGTGAGGGATGTTGAGTTTTTCCAAGCCTTGCAGGTATAGATGTAATTGAGTTATGGTTTTCCTAACTGGTCACTCTATCCCAATTCTCAGGAGGATCAGTTGAAGCCGAGCTAACGTTGTGTTTTATCAGGCAGCTAGTGGGAAAAACTGACAGCACAGTTTAGCCCAGGGTTTTGTCAAGGAATGTGCTCACCTGCAGGACCAGTCAAAAGTTTGGACATGCTTACCCACTGAATCCAAAGGGTAAGTGTGTCCAGAGTTTTGACTGGTAGTGCACCTGTTACTGTAAAGGATCGCATTTTTCTAGCTTCTATTAATGCAGTGCTCACATGCACTTATGTGCTTTAAAAGAGTTATTGATCTCCCATAACCACAGCCCCAAATCTTACAAAAAGGCTCTATGCTGAGTCAAATTCCCTCTTTGTGTTACTATTCCTCCCCTAAAGCAGCAAGGACTGATTATGATTATTGTGATTATGAAGTTAAACTTTAAAAGGTGATGGTTGGGTTCATTTGAAACCCACTCTGGTGCTCATTAGTCATCAGTTTACTCTTTGATAACACATATGAGCATGTGAGTGTTTTTTCTTTTCTTTTTTTCTGTTTTCCCTTTTGGGGGGGGGCTGCTGCAGTTGTGTTTTCTTATCTAATCAGAGCACGTTTATGTTTAGTGTGTAACATACTTTGCCATTACATCAACCCCATTTAATCATTTATCTGTAGAAACAAGTTACAGTGAGTTGGACCTGCAACTGAGCAGCAAAGGTGTGATTTAATTTGCCAAGCCAGCGCTGCAGTTTTTAATCACTGGAAGTCTTAAAATGGGCCGTAACAAACATTGTTGGGAAGAATAAGGCAAAAAAGTTCCTGATTATTCTGAAGATGAATACTACAGCACTGCCTTGGCCTTTTTTATTGTAGGTTAATGACGTTATCTGTTCTGTTAGATTTGTATTTTGTTTTTTTTCTCTTTTTCATGATACTGCATGACCTGTGGACCCTATCCCCAGTCACCATGGCAATAGTGACAGGCCTTTTATTTACCAACGCAAGAGAAATAACTGTGTGGTACATATGAATTATAATTTATTGGATTGGTTTGTTTTTGTGTGTGCACTGAAATGAACTTTCCTCCAAAGCCTGTTTCCCCTCATCCATGACACTTGATCTCTTGCAATGAAAATGATATCGGTTGTGAATAAAAAATAAATTACAGATCTGTTGTTTCGTTTACTGACGTTTTATTTAATGAGAAAAAAAAATGAAAATAACATTGGCTGAATGGTATTAAAACTGTATTACAAAAGAGCAAATACAGGTCTATATCAAGTAGTCACATTTCAGAAAATGGTCAAATTCAGTCTGAAAAACTTGGGGTAATTTGTATAGTTTACAGTGTATATGTGGTCCAAAAATCAGCAAAATACATTTTAAAGTAAAATTTAAATAATGATCCTTCATCATTTTCTTCAAAATTACCAAATTCTCCCTTTTTAAATTTTGATCCACTAATAAACAATAAAAATAATACTAATAAATTACAGTGCAAGAAATACCTGCAGGGCCTTTCTGCCCATCACACTCGACCAGCTCTCTACTTCAGTCATCAGCTCTCACAAACACTTCCTTCATAGTTTTTGGTGGACATTTTGGCACAATTGAAGCATTAATGAAGATACTTTGGGCAAATTCAGACAGACTGCTCAATATCGCTCGTGCAATGCAGCCTTTGCAATCATTGTTTTTCATTGTCTCTCCCTGATCTGCTCTGAGCTTTTTGTTTGGAAATGGGGAACAATGAAGACGTGATGTACTGTATAACACTTCTGACTTCAACATAAATTTGGCCCTGTGAACATCACTACTGCAACAACAGCCTATTTCATCTTCACTATCTAAATTATTTCAAATGCAAACATGAAGTTTCCAAACCAGAGTTTGTACCCTGACTTACTCCAACACACCGCTGCAGTTGTAGCAGAAAGGCAGCTCTGTCAGTTGTGCTGCTTTACTGCACATGCAGCTTCTGATCCTCACTGTGCTCATCCTTAAATATGTCATAGTCCAGGTGGTCCTGTCAGTTTTACAGTGTTTTTTGCCCACTTCAACTATATAATACTAAATAAGAACTATTCTGTTTGTAACGACTCAATATTTCAACCATCACTTCTTGATTTTATTGGTTCTATGAAAACGAGGTCTGGTAAAGCAACACCTTTCTCGCAGCTTCAACTGAAGGCGACTGTAAGAGAACACTGAAGTTGAAATTAGCTGAATCTGTAAACACAGGAAAACAAATCTGTAAAGTTGTTTTTCCTTTCTCTTTTGAATCATTGGGGTGAGTCGGTTAATTTTATATATTTACTTCACGCAACTCAGTGCTGAAATTCTTAAATTGCAAGGTATTTTAATAGGAAAATTGGATAAAATAACTACAAATGAAAGCTGATTTTGGGATAAAATCAATGTAAATATTTTAGATTTAAAAAAGAAAAAAAGATCCAATGTTGCCATGAAACAGCTCATTGATTAAAAATGTCCACAAAAGCCAAATATACCCTGAGGTGCTAAAAAGGATAGAATCATGGTGCAAACAGTTCAGTCTTGTTTAGTGGTTTTCATCATCTTAATGCCCACCTTATGGAGCAAACACATCAGGTCACAGCACTGCTTCGTAGTGTGACGATGGGACGAGAGCTGGAGAATCGGATGCACGCAGCAGCACGGCAGACGCCTCCGGTTCAGATGTTTACAACTGTCATGTGGTCAAAACAAAAAAACCAGCAATCTAAGGGTCATCTACTGTAAGTCTCACAGTTGAACAGGAAGGACAGCGACATGTTACCTACAGTACAGATGTGCAGGGACTACAGTAAAATGAGCATGAGCCACCATTCGGATTGAAAGGAAGATATGGGAGACGTTCGTACTGTAATGGAGGTGAATAATACGGCTCTCCCTGGTCCCTGAAAACATGATCTGAGCAGACTATCACCGACTCGTACCCAGCAGAAAAATACATCAACAAATCTGGAATACAGACAGTGCTCTCAGAAAAAAAAAAAAAAAAAACAGCAGCAATTGGAAAAAGAACAAAACAAGAAATAATAATAAAAAAAATCAATCAACTACAGCAATAATAGTGGTAGTTTAATGTAAAATCAAAGTTATTAACTCCCCTCAAGACGCTGATTTTGGGGATGCTGGAAGACACATAAAAGCAAAAAGATAATGGAAGCTTACTCCAACATCTGTGGACTGCTCAAGCAGCACAAGCATGCTGTTCATCGAAACAAAAGCTTGAATTTGATCGAAAAGGTGGAAAGAATATAAACATTCCTTGTTTATCTGTGGGTGCAGCAGGTATTTAACACACATGCAGTAAACCGGCAGGGAAATGGTCAAATCAAGTGATTTCCCCTTCTCTATGGTTTAATTTCATGTGTTTTCTTGCATCTTCCTGCTTCCAATCACGTGAGAAGCTGGTTTGTGAGTCACACCTGCTTGAAAGACATTAAAACCTGTCACACACTATGTTTGCATGTGTTCGGTGCCGCATCAAAAAACATCACTTCTAAGATGAGTTTTAAATGTTAAGAAAGACATGATTACATAGCTGGAGGGTTTTTTGTTTTTTCTTGATAAATTCATAGCATAATCCCAAAAATCATTCCGATGTCATGCATTCCTGAATACCATAACGTGTGCATACATAATATTTTTTTTATCATACTGATTTTTAGCTCCACCTCAGTTCTAGGTGAATGTTTTACAAACAGCCGCCACCACCCGTGAACTGATCATAAATATTATATATATCCATCTTTTTTTTTTTTTTTTTTAAATAAGAAAAACAAATTTAAATTCTTCAGGATGACATTGGAACCCAGTCAATCAATTCTAGCTATTTGCTGTCATTAAACCAGCAATCAGCTTGTATGCCTTCATGTCAGTGCAGAAACAGATGCTTTGTAGCACACACTGAGAATGAGAAAGAAAGAAAAAGGATTTTTCCATACAGGAATGCTAAGTTCATATGGTTCATCAGTACAACAAACATGGATTCTTGTTACTTTAAAAGCTGCAGTCAAACTTCTGAAACATGCACGTACTTTGTCTTCTTTTTAAAACCTTTTCTCCTCATAGCTTAAGTCAGAGAGAATGGATGGAGGTTAAAGAGAAGGATGGAAGAACAAATCAACAAATCACCCTCCCACAGTGTTAGTTGTTGCTTGTTCACCAGGTTATTATAGGACACTAAAACCAGCATGGGTCTAAACATTTCCTTCCTGTGTCCCTGTTAAGGGTAAAGTCATGGATGTGTCATCATGACCATCACAGTCCAGCTCTTACTTAAATGGGTTTGTTTCCGCTAAATCTATCAAATGTAAAGTTGACGCCAATAAGACAAAAAGTCAGCTGAGATAACATTCACAGTGCTCTAATAAAAAGAAGCTAAAACCCAAAATAATGGCGATGAAATTTTCTAAAACAAAATAAGAGTACAAACTCATCGCAGCCTATAATTTCCCTTCTGTTTCTTGATGTGGTGCTTCCCCCATGGCCACGTTTGGGAATGCGCGCTGTCCGAGAAGGAGGGTGTTGTCTGGTGTGTACTTGTAGCCTGGTGCCAGGTGGTGGCGACGGAGAGCCTGTTATAGATGCTTCTCCTTGGTAACTCCGTTCTGCACATGCTTCCTGAAAAGACACACACGAGTGAGAGGGATAAGAGAAATGGAGCTTGCCAGGTGAGCAGATGTGAGACATTTGGCACAGAGGATATCACCACTGTTCAAGGCCATCCAGATAAGGGGCTGCCACATAATCACATCTACATATGGACTCGGGGCTGTTTTTGATCCTATCAGTCTGTGAAAGCTGCTGGTTATACAAAGTCAGAGGGAGATCTGCTTGCTCTGCCTTAAAGAAGGGATGAAGCGCCAGCTGGAGTGGACTCCAACCCTCCAGAGCCATCAAATCTTTTGAGTGATATCACAAGACATTTAAGATCCTGAGCAGTGAGAGGGGCTGAGTGAATGAGACAAATGCTTCAAATCTGCAGGGGTCAAAGGCCACCTGATGCCAGCAGCAGATGATAGGGATGCACATGGGAGATTAAAGGCAGCTCCGAAGATAAAAACGGTGATACTTTGGTTTTTGTCAGCAGTTTTTTAAAGCTCACTACTGTTATGTGCAGATTACTGATTAACCACCATGTTAACTGTAAAACCAAGACTTCGTTAAAAGTATGCAAAAGCTGCACAGGTACATGTCCATTCAGACAACCAATGTGCTGTACAGAGCTACAGGTTGTTCTCTGTTTAGAGGAAAGAGATTCTGACTGAAATACTGTGCTGAATGTGATGGAATCAGGACAACAATTTTCCTTGAACTTTGGATGCTGAAATAGATCATCAGCCCGTCATTCAACACACCGCAGTTTATGTGACTTTACAGTGTGTTTAAATGGCCTGAAATAAGACCAGATGATATGTAATAGCAGATATTTTTGGTGTGCTGTCATTGGAAGTATGTTTGTCTTCAAACTTATTGAATTAAAATAGAAACCAACAATCGACTGATGGATGTCAGAGTAAAAAAAAAAAGTTGAAAGGTCCAAACATGTTGCTCACCCTTGGGCAGAGTTGTGATGTCCAGCATCATCGTCGTCGTTTTCTGCCCGACGGCCTCGGAGCAGCTCTGCTGCCGCCTTGTTGCCGTCCTCATCCTCATACTCCCTAACATCGTTAACCTCCTTTACCTTTAGCACCTTAACTACAAAAATCACGATGAACTACACAAAGCAGGGGAGGAAAAGAGAAAACGCGAGAAGATCAGATTGTTTAGTTATTGAAACTTTCAGTAAGCCAGGACTTTTTTGTGAATAAAATATCCTCACCAAGAACCAGTAGATGTTCATGAGCAGCAGGGCGAAGAGAAGAGCGTTGAAGAAGAAGTAGAAGGGGATGTTGGGAACAGACTGGAGGCTGGACACGCACGTGGCATACAACACTTTGAGAGGGAACCAGAAGAGACGGAACCAGAACCTGAAGGAAAGAAAGCCAGCAATACAATAAACAGCAGGAAACCTGTTTATTTACCTTTTTATATGTGTCTGTACGGCAGGGAACAAGTGGGGGATGTAGAGAGATAAGAAGTGACATGAAATGAGTCATAATCCGAGTGTTTAGCCTCACCAAGAGATGCTGAAGCTGACGGAACCCATGTTGGACAGCACGTCGTTGAGCAGGTGATAGCCGCCTCCTCTGGACTTCAGATAGACGTTGAGCTTGGTGAACTCCAGCAGGATGTCATTGATGTCATGCAGGAATAACACCAGGATCCCAACGTTGTGGTATCTAAAGTAAAGAGAAAATACTTCAGTCTGTAATCTTTGACTCTTGTGCAGCCAGAAAAAAAAAAACCCCAACAAAACAACCAAATAATCAGTTTCCTTTTGTTTTTTAGTTCAACAGCTCGACACTACAGCAGTCAACAGTACCTGAATGCGTAGGAGAAGCTGATGAGTGCCAGTGTGATGATGTGGTGCACCACCATGACAGCAGAATCCTTCCTCCATGCGTCCATGTTGATTGTGGCATAGATGGAGTGGCCATAGAAGCTGCCTTGGATCAGGTACGCCAAGGCGATATCTGTAGGCACTGTCATACCACTCTTCCAGTCTGGAGGACACAGGCAGAGAGAGATACACTAGTCCTCTTTCTCTCTTTTTTAAGTTTCTAATCCATACATGCAAAATTTGTCATACATAGAATTTCCCCAGTAAATGGATTTGTAGATAATTTGTGGGGATAAAAAAAACACTACCATGTTTTAGCCATTTCATCCGAACAACCACAAATAAATTCCACAACATTCTGCCTGTAGGTGGCAGCAGCATAATACACCTACATGCATGACCAACGTTCACTTAAAACTGTGCATGTCATACATGACTGCAGCTAAAGATGATGGCCCTGACATGAAAACATGTGATTTTATGCAGATCTGTGGTGAGATGTAAAATGGTAACATTTGCTAAGCAAATTTTGAATCTAATGCCATCATTCCTTCACAAAAAAAGAGAAGAGAACAAAAAACACTGACTTCACCATGATGATTATCTTTATGCCAAATTCTTTTACAAGACTGTAAGGATCTTATAACCACAGCATAATCTCATAAGACTGAGAATATGGAGAAATGTGATGATGTCTTGAATGCTCACTGTGCTCAATCTTGAATAAAAACTTGAATAAACCAGGTCTAAACACATCATCTCGTCTTAATCCTACAAAGCAGGATTTGAATTTCACCATGGAAATCATGGACAGTGTATCCTGCGGACGAGTGAGTTTAAAAGCCAGCTCCTGTGATGCTGCGTTCATGTGCACAGTATGGGCAACTCAATACTCACTATAAAAAAAAAAATGCATAAAGGTTTGAGAACATCATCACTGGAGCAACATCTTACAATTCCCAAATAATTGCTTTGTTCTTTAAACTCACATTTGCAAATGTGAGAATTTTGCATTTATTCAAATAAATTCAGAAAAGTGTGGAGCCTTTAGCAAAGGTTGGCACCCACTTGGTTCCTCCTATCATCTCATCACCTTTGCTTTTATCTGATCCCTTTTTCTTTTTAACTGAGGACTTTGCGGGAAAAAACACTTTACTTGCATTTACTTCTATGCCAACAATTGTCAGCAGAAGCTCGTGTAATGAAGGCGGATGGTTGTAATGTGAAGTACTTTGCTGTTTCTTGCAAGATTAGTTTCTGCACTGACATTGAGACTGACATTTGGAAAACATTTACATCTTCAGTAGTGGATCATCTATGTTGATCACTGCCAAGTTTTAAGTTATTTAAAAGTGTGTCTGAGAAACAGATTTTAAAATATTCAAAGTAATTTGATTTTCAGTTTTTGGCACAATTTAGACTTAAAGCACTGCAGGTACTGCCACAAATAAATATATAGTATTATTTCTTTTTAAAAAGTGCTGTAATGGGGGCATTAACTCAAGTTAAGCTCAATCATTGTTGTATTTACAGTCATACACACCCATTTAGACATACAGTGATCTATATACAGTAATTTCTGTGGGGGAAACACTGGATGAGAAGGGGTCAGGTGGGGTGGTTGGTATTCAAGGAAGCTAGACGGATCAGGTTCACCCTCGACAGCATCATGGAGGGTTTCTAAAGAAAAACAGACTAAATGCATGTTGAGCCAGCTGGCTGTCTCTGAAACCTACCAGTTGTTGGATGGAAACTTTCTCCTTTGACATCTGAACGAGGTTTTACCTTCAGCGAGCTCGGTTTCATTCAGGCTTCATGTCATGTTTATTGATTGGACCTTCTGTCATTAAACATTGAGAAGAAGTCCGCTAAATGGATCCCAATGGAAAAGCTGCCAAGGTGAAGCATGTGAACCTATTTTTCTATTGGAGATTTTCACCCCCCCCCATTTTAAATTCAAAATACAGATATTCTAACCCTCCGCAGATCTGTGTCATTGGTCTCCAAATTTCCCAGATTCCTTCAGTAGCTGCAGTACCTCTCTTTCCTTTCCGCTCCCTCACTAACAGTCCAGTCCTATTACTCTGCCTCTCTGCATGTCTCGAGCTGACAGCTATTTGAGGTGAGGCAGCGATTAAAGATGAAGCTGGCGCTGTCAGCTAGCCTTTGTGAGCTCCACTCAGCAGCTCTGACACCTCCGTGTCTGAAGGAAGAGGCTAAGAGGCTATAAAAGACTTCACTGGATTGTTTGTGAAATCCCAAGAGCACCTCCATCCTCCATTAGTAATGCCGTTATAAGCATGATTCAAGTATGACTCCGGTCTCCATTAGGTACAAAAATGCAGATCATTTGTCATAAATATAGACACAGATCTTGTGTATTCTGTAGCAGCAAAATGTGATATGGATATGTAATGAATTTAGGCTGAACCAAGCGCATGGAAGAAATGTGCATCAGTGACCACATAAATGAACCACCAGGCCGTATATCCTGTATATGCTGTTAAAAATATTAGACTATTTGAATACTGATAAAGGCACTTTACCCCCACAGAGTCTGTGCAGAGCTTTTGCCTGATGTTTTCATGACAGTACATGATATCAGCTCCTTATTTGCCCTGACAAATAAGATGACAGACTTCAACAAATTAAATGATTTGTTGAATTGTTGCATCTTTTATTTAGAATTAATTTAAGGAAGTGAGGATTTAAGTGATAGTCGCAAAAGAGCATGCTGCAAAATAAAGAGACTGGAAACTACATCATCTGATCAGTGTTGTGTCTTACTATAGAAGACAGAGGGCGGGTCATGGAAGAAGGGGTAGGAAGTGAAGAAGAGCAAGTAGGTGCTGTAGGACCACGACATGGTGTAGAAGACCAGCTTCCACGCACTCTCCGGCATCTTGGCAGCATCTTTGGGCAGCAGCCTGCAAGACTGTGCAAGAGGCTGTGGAGGACACAGAATCAGTCAGTCAGAGGTCCAACCCAGAGCTGAGTCATGATCCTCTGGATGTTTTTACATTATTGTGAAGCATGTGCAGCAAAACAGTTAATCTGAAGCAACGCATGTAGATATGATGGAAGATGGCAGTAATATTTATTTCAATGGTCTTGTGAAGGTTATAATGCTCAGTTGTATCACTCTTGAATAAAACAGTGACGTTTCTAGCTTTGAATCTGTTTTAAAAAGGACGGACAAAATGACAGCAACATAACTCAGGCGACTGAAATAAGGTCCAACATCACCACAGCTTAGAAAATGACTAGAAAGCTGAATCAGCACCTCTCTAAATTAAAACTGAACATTAGGAAATTCATAAATGCATGATTTATTATCAGACTCTTATATCAGACTACATTCTTTTTTGTCTGGGCAGCAGATTTTTTTTTTTTTTTTTTTAAACAATCTTATCTACATCATATCATGGCAATAAAACACCATGGATTTTGGCCAGTTGGATTAAATGGTAATTATCAAGAGGAGTGTGTTTATACAGAGAGCTCTATTATCACGGCCACAAAAGGTAAACAAAACAGAGAACGATACACCAAAAAAGAGTAGTGAAACTCTTGGAAATAACCCCACGTTCAAAACATTTTGAACAGCATTGTTGGATTACTGACAATGTCTGTTACTCTAAAGCAGCTTCCCCAGCCTGAACTGCTCTCAGCCAACTGAACTCCAAATCTCCCAATGTGTGTATAAAATCAATAAATATGAGTGAGTTAAGATGACAACAAAGATGTAATTCAGATGTCCTCTGCTGGAAGAGACTGTAAAACATCTTTAAAATATTTACACATTAGTTCCCTCACTCATGTATAAATCCTCAAAAAGCTGCATCAGGATGTGAATGTCTAGCCGCAGAATTGTTTCTCATTTGTCTTTCTCGTGTCTGCTTATGGTTTGCTTTGCAAGCTGAAAAAGAGGAAGTTGAAGAAAAAACTTCTGATGTTGTCAGATAATGTAACTCCACCCTCCTACTTACTGGTGGAGCAATGTTATCTTCATCAGAAACCACCCCAGCCTTCATCCCTGATCACTGACATCTTTTTCTTTTAGTTTCTCTCCTTCTGAGACCCTCTGTTGCACCACGAAAAGCTGAGAAGTAATTATTTAGTAATGAAAGAGCACAACCTCGCAATTAAGGAAAATGCAGCAGGTAAACATGTAAAAGAGACACACAGGAGATAAAACAGATAGAAAATAATGCATATTCAACAAGTACATCAGCTTGGCAGGACGTGAGACAGGCAGGTGTTCGGTGTTTCAAAGGCCACCAGCACAGGAAACCAAACCCGGCTCACAGCCCCGCAAATTGCACACGCACACGTCGACATGGAGAGCAAAGAAAGTGTAACTGGAGGCAGCAAGTGAAAGTTGCCTGTGACACTGATACGCTGCATCTCAATCAGTTGTTACCAAGCTGCTCATCCACTCAGCCTGATTTGGCAGGATCAGTGAACACCTGCATGACAAATTAATGGGGTGAGTGAAGCCACTGCTTAGAAACAGGGATCATTCTGGTCCTACTTTTCCCCGATGTGTGACCCCCCCCAAAAAAAACAACAACAAAAACTTCACACTTAACCTGTGGCGCTTTTACCTGTTTCTAAACTTTATTCGTCTTATATTCCCTACTTTGTTTATTCTCATTCTCCTTGTGTTTTTTGTTTCTTTTTTTTTCAGTTTTTTAATCTGTTCTGTGGAAATGATGAAGTTTCTGCAATACACAAGAAAGTCAAAACAAGACAGGGAAGGAAGCTGACAAGGCGGCAGAAATGATACTGCAACAGACTGCACAGCTCTCAGTGGTGATGCATGGAGAGAAAGATAGGGGGCACGTGATCCCAGCTGAGGCAGCTGATTGGCTGAGATGGAGGCAACATGTGGTCCGAGTTCAGCAAGTCTTGACTGGAGTGCAGAGCGCTCATCACATTCTTTTAAGTCTTTGAGTACATCTGTATCAGTCCCCCTCTATCAGCCCTCCCATCTGTCTCCTCCCTGTGTCCCTCGTTCTCTCTCCCTTCATGGCTTTCTCATTCCTTCTCTCCCTCCACCCCTGTGTCCCTCCCTCACCCCCACCTGTGACGTTTATTTATAGGAGCCAGCTGTCAGCACACAGCCCCCCCCCCCCCCGGACACACACACACACACAAACACACACACTGACAAAGGCTGAAGGCTGAAATACACTAATTCACCACCACAGCCTGTAATAAAATGTAGTTCATAATTGTTCACACCTTACTCACATTTATACTGGTATATGTCTAATCATGGCTCCTGAATCCATGTAAGATTTCCATTTTACTTTATTCATTCATTTATTATTCATTTTTTTGTCTCCACAACAGAATATTTATGCCATTTCATTTCCCTCATCAATACCGTCTTTATGGCTACATCTACAATACCAACAAACCCATGTAAGTAATGACATATTTTGGTTTAATATGCTTTAAATAGCACAGTACAGTACATCCCAGACTGACTTTGGTCTGAAACATTTATGTTATTATGGAGGAATCACCCATAAAAAAAACCCAGGCAGGAGTTCCGTATTTTCCGGACTATAAGTCGCTCCTGAGTATAAGTCACATCAGTCAAAAAATGCATCATGAACAAGAAAAAAAACATATATAAGTCGCCCCGGACAATAAGTCGTATTTATTTATTTAAAATAGGGTGATTTTCGGATTTTTTCTTATCCTACTTGTTACTGCTAAAAATTACCCAATCATTCAAATGCCAAAGTTAATGCTTGTAAATTATCATAAATTATCATTATGTCCAAAATGAACTCCTCTCACTGAGATGAGGCTATTTTGGGGATTTTTGCCCTAGGAGCAGAATATCGTTGTCACAAGCTTAGATAGAGCGCCTCTCTTTTGACATTAGACGGTAATATTTACTCCTTGGCTCGTTTCAGTCAATGTCAATTGAGACTTAAAAATTGTTAAACTGTATATATTATGATATATAAGTCGCACTGACTATAAGTTGCACAAGGCGCCAAACTGAAAAAAAGTGAGACTTATAGTCCGGAAAATATGGTTATAGGACCTGAAATGTTGTAACTCTAATGTCAATACTCAATATTTTATACAAGTTTTATATCTTTTCCAATTTAGTTACAATTTTGTAAGGTTCAGGCATCAAATTGACAAGGCTAGGTGAACAAAATCTAAGTCCTTCGTCTTAGTTGGGTTAAGGCAAAAAAAAAAAAAAAATACTGTATATATACTAAAATCAGCCAATTAACTACCTGGGAAGGATTCTGTACTAAGGTTGAGGCAAGAAACTTGTTTTAAGCTTAGGCAATTAAAATACATTGTAAGCAGTGAAAGTACTTGGTAAAAATTAAACTGAAAGTATTCTGTAAGGTTTAGGCATCAAAATGATTTGGTTTGCATCAGGATTAGTTTAAACAGACCCTTGTTACAGCATTAATCCTCTACTAGTGGCCATTTTTGCCCTTTTCTCAAGCTATACCTCAAATTTAAGGGTGATGGTTGAGGTGCCAGGTTTTGGGACAATGACCTTTCTTGTTTTATAGCATCCATCTGAGACGATGATGAACTTCTATTCATGTCTATTGGACAAAACCACGTTTTAAAACCATTTTAAAGGGCTGCTTTATGCACTGAAATGCAGTAACAAGCGGTCCTACATCTCTATGAGGAATGACCGTTGAAAGGGGTCTCAGCTGGATTACACAACCAGTGTGGTGTTGGTTTGTTCCTGTTTATGTTACGGGAGCTGTAATGGACAACTTGCTTTTAGTGACATCACTATAATTTTCTTCACTTTTGTTTTACTTTGGAAGTAATCGACTTTGGAAGGGAATAAAAATAACTGTGATGTTTTCTCTTTAAACTAGGATGAGACAAGATGGGCTCTCAATATTTTGATTCCAGCCTTTCATAAAACAAAACCACACAACATGATCTCAATCTTTGTTTCAAGAGATTATGTAACAGCCCGCCAATGCTTCCATTGCTTTCTCTCTGTGTGCCACCCAGCCCAGCATCTCTTTGGGTGCTACCCACCCACTCTGTCCATAACCCTTCAGTTTTCAACCCACAGAAGAGGGGTATGGTAGTTCAAGGACACTGAGATAATCCACTTGTCCTCAGTCTGATGAATGATAAGGCCTTGAATTACACTCAACAGTTCCCTCCACTCTCCCTTTCTGACAGACAGACTCTGGCTGAACTTGCTTTTGAACTCAAAGCATCACTAACTTTCATTTCTGTATCCTTTCTGTCTCTTTCTTCCTCCTACAGAGACTGGGCTGTAAAGCAGAAGGAAAAAAGGAAATGAAAGAGTTACCAAGAAGAAATTACAGAGGCTGACTGTGTATCAAAAGCAAAGAGTCATTGTGAGAGACTAGACGACAAATAAGAGGTTCCCTTAGCAACCATGAAGGGATGCTGGCAAAGTCCCTCAGAGTGGATAAAAACTCTTTCCATCTTCCTTCCACTGCAATCTTCCCTCATCTGTCTACCCTCCTTTTGTGAAGCTGCACCCCACTGATGCACCTTTCACTCTACAAGTTCTCAGTTTCCCTCAGTCTGCACTTCCCGGAAGCAAGTGATGAGAGAAGAAGATGGGTGAATGGACTCTGTTGCATAAGAAGATAAATTGGGCCAGTGAGTCAGGATGCTGGCTCATGTGTTGATCTGTTCAATCAGACTTGCTCTCTCATTCACCCTCTTTCATTCCTTTAGCTCTGTCTGGCTTCGATTTCTCTTGGAGAGGCTGACGTCATTCTGGCCACCTCAGCGTCACCTTTAAACTCAATTCTGTCAAACATGCCCTCTGGTCTCTTTTTCTAGGCTGAGAGCAAATAGGATTTAAAGAGGCTAATCCAATGTATGGACAGAGTTCCAGACTATATATATTTGGGGTTAATAATAGCATATTTATCTGTAATTACCAGCTGTTGTAACCCCAGTCTGAAGTGTCTCATACAACCTTTTGGTGCTTTCAGACATTAATGTACCACTTCCTCTTCATCATTAATTTCACATCAAAAATATTTTTCATTGGATTCTTTTTTCTTTTTTTTTTTTTTTTTTTTTTTACCTCCAATACAGATGATCTGCCATTATAGAGAGAGCATGATCTCACTCACCACATCCACATCTTGTTCTTAACATGGTGATGAGTGGACTGCTGCTACCGGGGATAAAGCTTGTGGATTTTAGTTTCAAAATGCAATAAGCACTTGTTGTTCGAAGCTCCTTGCCAGACCAGTCACAATAGCTGCTTTTTTCCCCCTGATTCACGCTTCAATTATTTTATTTGTTTATGATTTACTATTTATGAGACAACTTCAGAAAACAAAAAAATTAGGGAAAAAGAGTATGTAAAAAAAGAAAAAAAGATTTTGTTGTATTTTGTGAAATGTTTTCTCTTTTCTCACTACTGTAGAAAGTAGGTTTTTTTTAATAATTTTTGTTTTTCTGAATTAACTAAATATTTTTTAAAAATCTAGTTAGTTTCTCTGAATCAATGTCAGTTCTATAAATTGAATCAAAATGTCTTTTTCTGAATTAACAAGATATTTCTGTGAGAAGTTCTATGAGAAGCTCTTTGCCACCTGCAAGAAGTAAAACAGAAGATAAAAAAAATTATTAAGTATTTTAGAGGATGTTCCTTCAGCTACAGGGAGTGCAGAATCATTAGGCAAATGAGTATTTTGACCACATCATCCTCTTTATGCATGTTGTCTTACTTCAAGCTGTATAGACCAAAATCAATTAAGCATATCGGGTGATGTGTCTCTGTAATGAGAAGGGGTGTGGTTTAATGACATCAACACCCTGTATCAGGTGTATTAGGCAAACAGAATTATGAGGCAACTTCCTTTCCTTTGGCAAAAGGGGTCAGAAGAGGGACTTGACAGGCTCCCAAAAGTCAAAAATAGTGAAATAGCTTGCAAAGGGATGCAGGACTCTAAAAACTGCCAAGCTTCTGAAGCGCGATCATCAAACAATCAAGCGTTTCATTCAAAACAGTCAACAGGGTCACAAGAAACGTGTGGAAAAACCAAGGCGCAAAATAACTGCCCATGAACTGAGAAAAGTCAAGCGTGCAGCTGCCAAGATGCCACTTGCCAGCAGTTTTGCCATATTTCAGAGTTGCAACATCACTGGAGTGCCCAAAAGCACAAGTTGTGCAATACTCAGAGACATGGCCAAGGTAAGAAAGGCTGAAAGACCACCACCACTGAACAAGACACACAAGCTGAAACGTTAAGACTGGGCCAAGAAATATAGCTAAGTGAAAAAGTTTTTGCCCCCTTCCTAATTTCTTACTTTTTTGCATGTTAGTCACACGTAAATGTTTCAGATCATCAAACAGATTTTAATGTGAGTCAAAGATAACACAAGTAAACAGAAAATGCAGTTTTTGAATGAAGATTTTGTTAGGGGGGGGTCCAAACCTCCATGGTCCTGTGTGAAAAAGTATTGCCCCCCCCCCCCCCCCCCCCTGTTAAAACATAAATTAACTGTGGTTTATCACATCTTTAGAAAGCTGATTTCAATTTCTCTACCCACACCAAGGCTGATTATTGCCACACCTGTTCTCAATCAGGAAATCACTTAAATAGGACCTGCCTGACGAAGTTTAGTAGACCAAAAGATCCTCAAAAGCTAGACATCATGCTGCGATCCAAAAAAAATTCAGGAAAAAATGAGAAACAAAGTAATTGAGATCTATCAGTCTGGAAAAGGTTCCAAAGCCATTTCTAAAGCTTTGGGACTCCAGAGAACCACAGTGAGAGCCATTATCCACAAATGGTGAAAACATGGAACAGTCGAACTTCCCTGGAGTGGCCGACCAACCAAAATTACCCAAAGAGCATAGCGACGACTCATCCAAGAGGTCACAAAAGACCCCAGAACAACATCCAAGAACTGCAGGCCTCACTTGCCTCAATTATGGTCGGTGTTCATGACCCCACCATAAGAAAGAGACTGGGCAGAAATGGCCTGCATGGCAGAGTTCCAAGACCAAAACCACTGCTGAGCAAAGAGAACATAAAGGCTCATCTCAGGATGCCAGAAAGCATCTTGATGGTCCCCAAGACTTCTGGGAAAATACTCTGTGGACTGACGAGACAAAAGATGAACTTTTTGGAAGGTGTAAGTCCCATTACATCTGGCGCAAAAGTAACACGGCATTTCAGAAAAGGAACATCATACCTAAAGTAAAATATGGTTGTTGTAGTGTGATGGTCTGGGGATGTTTTGCTGCTTCAGGATCTGGAAGACTTGCTGTGGTAAATGGAACCATGAATTCTGCTGTCTACCAAAAAATCCTGAAGGAGAATGTCCGGCCATCTGTTCATGACCTCAAGCTGAAGCGCACTTGGGTTCTGCAGCAGGACAATGATCCAAAACACACCAGCAAGTCCACCTCTGAATGGCTTAAGAAAAACAAAATGAAGACTTTGGAGAGGCCTAGTCAAAGTCCCCACCTGAATCCCATTGAGATGCTGTGGCATGACCTTAAAAAGGCGGATTATGCTGGAAAACCCTCCAATGTGGCTGAATTACAACAATTCTGCAAAGATGAGTGGAACAAAATTCCTCCACAAAGCTGTAGAAGACTCACTGCCAGTTATCACAAACACTTGCTGCTCGGGGTGGCCAAACCAGTTATTAGGTTTAGGGGTAAGGTTTAGTAGCAATCTTCATGTAAAAACGGCATTTTCTGTTTACTTGTGTTATCTTTGTCTCTCATTTAAATTTGTTTGATGATCTGAAACATTTAAGTGTGACTAACATGCAAAAAAATAAGAAATTAGGAAGGGGGCAAACACTTTTTCACACAGCTGCATCGCAAGACTGATTTTTCTAAGGTTTTATGGACTGATGAAATGAGAGTGAGTCTTGATGGGCCAGATGGATGGGCCCGTGGCTGGATCGTTAAGGGGCAGAGAGCTCCAGTCCAACTCAGACGCCAGCAAGGTGGAGGTGGGGTACTGGTATGGGCTGGTATCATCAAAGATGAGCTTGTGGGGCCTTTTCGGTTTGAGGATGGCGTCAAGCTCAACTCCCAGTCTCACTGCCAGTTTCTGGAAGACACCTTCTTCAAGCAGTGGTACAGAAAGAAGTCTGCATCCTTCAAGAAAAACAGGATTTTCATGGAGTACAATGCTCCATCACACACATCCAAGTACTCCACAGCGTGGCTGAAAGAAAGGGTCTAAAAGAAGAAAAACTAATGACATGGCCTCTTTGTTCACCTGATCTGAACCCCATAGAGAACCTGTGGTCCCTCATCAAATGTGAGATTTACAAGGAGGGAAAACAGTACACCTCTCTGAACAGTGTCTGGGAGGCTGTGGTTGCTGCTGCATGCAGTGTTGATCGTGAACAGATCAAATCACTGACAGGATCCATGGATGGCAGGCTTTTGAGTGTCCTTGCAAAGAAAGGTGGCCATATTGGTCACTGATTTGTTTTTGTTTTGTTTTTGAATGTCAGAAATGTATATTTGTGAATGTTGAGCTGTTATATTGGTTTCCCTGGTGAAAATAAATAATTGAAATGGGTATATAATATTTGTTTATTGTTAAGTTGCCTCATAATTCTGTTTGCCTAATACACCTGATATAGGGTGTTAATGTCATTAGACCACACCCCTTCTCATTACAGAGATACAAATCACCTGATATGCTTAATTGGTAGTAGGCTTTGGGCCTATACAGCTTGGAGTAAGACAACATACATAAAGAGGATGATGTGGTCAAAATACTCATTTGCCTAATAATTCTGCACTCCCTGTATATTGGATTCTTTCTTCTTTTCTGTAGACCTACAACTAAATTATGCAGTAAATGACTGCCAGCCTCGGTTCTGCAGTACTGGAGGCTGCAGTTTGAGGACTGCATAGCTTGCTGCATGGTGGTATGCTGGTCAACACTGCGGCCTCAAAGCAAGAGGGTTTCTGGTTCGAGCTTTGGCTGAACTGTGGTTTGTCTGTGTGGAGTTTGCCAGTTCTCTCCATGTATACCTGGCTTTTCCCCAGCTTCCTCCGAGAATCCAAGGACGTACAGGTTAAAGACGCACAACGGAACTTTAAGCAGTTTTCTCAGTGACGCGCCCCCTACTGACGGCTAAACTAGCATCCATCTTGCATCGCACCTGTGCTGTGACTCACTCCAGCCAGTAAAAGACAGTCTTATCTTGACTCTTGTTCTGTCGCTAAATCTCTTTCTTTTCCTCTCTTCCTCCAAAAAATTTCTCTTTGCGTTTCTTTACTGAATCCGACATGACGCACATTCAAAACACCCGCTGTGTTCATATCTGGTTCATATCCGTTTGTTAATAAGTAACGCGGTGCACAACCAATAGTCAGCTGCAACGTCACAGCTGCGTCCCAGATGGGAAACCTACAGAGTCCTGTTTCTGAGCCTCGGGACGCCTCTGGGGAGTGACGGCTTGAAAATACGCATGATGAATGTTGATGTGTCATCAAAACAAGTCAGAAATGCATATTTTTAAGGTCTAAAAGATACATTGAGTGTCTTTAATGAGACTGCATGTCTCAATGGGGCTATCTGTATAAATAAAGGTTAAAAAAAATACTTTTGCTGTGTCATTTCAAGTTAACATACTAAAATACAGAAAAAAGAAAGGGCAGGGTTTTCACTCTCTTACGGTACAAAATGTAAACTTTATCATTTCTATCATTTTTTCTTGCTAACTTCCAAACATCTTCCAAAATATCTTTTTTTAAACAAAAACTTATCTCATTCATTCAGAAAAACTGTTTTTTTTTTTTAAGTGAATGCAAAATGCCTCTGTATTGAACAGCACTTATTATTTTACTCGTGCTCTATAGATGCAACACCTTCTTTTTCTTTTGGAAAGACGGGGTATCAGTGTCTTGCCCAAGAAAACTTAATCATACTAGATGGCTGAGAATCAGCTACAGATTTTCCGACTGAAGGAAGACCTCTCCACTCCAGCTATGCCAATCTGCAACATCTTATTAAATGTTACTGTATGCTGTTTCCAAGTCGATCATTGTATTTTCTGTTTCTCCATTGCAGTAAAATGCGGTGTTTCCTTAGCATTGTCGAACCTTGCGTGATGTTGTGTTCTGGCATTTCTTGTTGTGTTTTACCCAATCAACCCAGGGCTGCAGTTGGAGCCACCTTACATTATCAGCAGCAGGCATTCACTGTGTAACAACAATAATAAAAGGAGCAGAAATGTGGAAGCTGCATCAGAAAGTTTTCCGATGGTGGGATTACAGTATGTACACAACATTAACAGAGTTTGCCTGTGGCTGGGTTCCTTTGTTGCGCGTCATACCTCCTTCCTCTCTGTGTCCATGCCAAACCAGCAAAAGAAGCTCTCTTGCTGACAAATGTTGAATAACATCAGCTTTTCCTGACTTCTTCATTTTCACATCCTTCCTACTCACTTGAAGTTCTGCTGAGGCTGATAGTTGTGATGCATGCTGGGAGATAAGTGAGCAGTTAACTTGTGTCTAAATAAAAAAAGACATGGATTCCATCCTGTAAGGGCCTGAGATGAATCAGTTCACTGTGACTCAAGAGAAATGTGAATGACTTGGTGGGGAAACAGCATCTCACTCAATAATTAATCACACTAAGAGGAATACACACACATATGTAGACAGAAACTGTGTCCCTCTGACATGTGCCAGTCAGAACCGGGAAACTAAAGGCTAAAATTTATGTAGGTTGTGTCTATACAATGGAGGGAATTAACAGGATGAAATCTTATCTTGTACAGTTTGTGGTGAGTTTAACAATTCTGTGAAGACAATGTAGAGTGATAAGGAGGAAACCTTTAGGACAGATCCAGGCAAATTATAAAAAACTCCAACAATCTCTACACTAAATCACCTCCTTATGCTCTGTCTTTCCATTCAGCTTCACTTTTTTTCTATTTTTCCAAATGCAGCAAAAGTGTGTCCATCATAAGTAATTAAAGATCAAGTCAGTGTGTTTGTCATAACCAGCCTGAGGAATGAAAGCTGAGATAAGCTTACAAGAATGAAAATGGGTCTAGTCATGTTGACAATGAGGAATGACAGTAGTTGTTTCCACAGCCGCAGAAACAACAGTGTGATGAAATGTACTTAATTTATGAGGCACATCTGGAAGAATGCAACATCAAAGAGCATGTGATCATCTCTGGCTTTGCGTAAGGATGTTACTCTGGCTGTTGGCACCAGGGAAGCTCATATTACTCAGTTTAGTCCAACACAGCCATATTACATAAAGGTGCTGAGCATTTGAACATGATTTGATAAAATACACACAATTAGTTGAGGTACTTTCTATGTTAGTGGGATCCATTGCCATATGCACCTGAAAGAGTAAAAGTTACGGGTTCAGGAAATAAAGCAAAACGGGCGACCTTCTTTTGAGTCAAAATTATATCAACAGTTTTACTTCCAGCTGCAGTAAAATGTAACTGATACATTCAAATAAAGCATGGGTTTGGTGGTGGGGATGGGCATATCGATACCATGGAGTCAATACTTGGATACCAGCCAGACAAAATATCGGAATCGATACTTTTTTGAGTATCGCAATACCACTGTACAGATACAAATCATGTAATTTGTTTTCATTTCTGAGAGTTTTAGGCAATGAAATTATGCATGAAAGCAGCCAGGTTGTAGCTTCTGTGTCCCATGATGGTGGTTTATCAGATGTCATGATGATGTGGCTACTATTAGTGATGATGATGATTTTTGGGTATCTGTTAGTGCTTTATATTGCACATTATGTTTTGGTAAATTTATAATATTACAATTGCATCTTATATTAGAAGAATTTTCACAGAATAAATTTAAATCATCTTAATCTGTATTTGACGATAAAAAGAACTTTTTAATCTTATTTTTGTTTAATTTCTTCATCAATATATTTTATTATTGTTTTAAAAGCCTTTATTCTATTGCTTCTCAAGTTTTACTTATATTTTTAATATTTTAAGATATTAATATAAACTGTACAATCATGTAGTTTTCTTTAAAAGGATCAAAAGTGTTGGCATCTATATAAGTATCGATAAGAAAAAGGACCATGAATTACTGGCATCGTATCAACATGAAAAATTTCGGTATTGGCCATCCCTATTTGGTGGGGGTATGCACATTCTTCCAAGCACCTACAATGTGATGTGTTAAATGAAAAAGAGACCTCGCTTGTGCACCTGTTAAGAGGAGGTTTTGCCTATTAGAGAATCCCAGAGGAGGCGTTTACTCCATACTCGGTTCTCAAATTAACTCCTGGATCATTAAAGAAACCACAGACAGTTTCCGCTGCAAAAATCTTAAGCAGGCTTAAGCCTCCATATACAGTTGCTTCAACCACCGTTGTACATTTGTGGAGGAGTTATTTTTATTGATCATGGCACACAGTCAGTGGATTGTCAACTCCAGTGAGTAACACAAGAAGTGCTGAATAATATTTTGTGGCTTTGATTTAAGTCAGCTTCTGGCCCTACAACCTGTTTTCCAAATATGCATGTGAATCATAAAAAGCATCACTATAGTATAAATGAAAGCATATCAAATGTTTTACGCTCATTTTGAAATTAATGGAAGCACTTTGTCTAAAAAAAAGTTAATAAGCAACAAAAAATGATCTCATAATTGCCTAAGTTAATTGTAAATAGAACTGGGTGAAGATGGTGAGAAGTTCACTTTATCATAAACCCTGTTGATCATGTTGTTCCATTATTTAATATTTCTCAATAAGAAAGTTCAGGGAAACTGAAGGTCTGCTCATTCACAGCACATGAAGAAATTCCAGGAGCATGGCAATCCACTAATTTATGTACATTACTGATATCCAAAACTGGATAATTTGATATTAGACCCTCAGATGACACAAAAACTGGCAAAGTAGCGGAAATCTCTGAATGAAACTTTATTTTATGGGGGGCATGATTCATATTTGCAAGTTAAAACTTTGCATGAAATGTAAAATGATAAATTAATAGTTTTGTTTTGGGCCCAAAACTCATCTGGGGGAGTTAAAAGAGCTTATTAATCACATGTAATATCATTTTTGGAGGTAGTGAGATACCACAGGGTTTAGTATCAGTGCTCAGTTTAAAAGCCAGATGGGTGGTCTGGTCTATCAGCTCATATGGTAGTCTAGCATGAGATAACATATTATTAATACTGAATGATATGCAAAGTTTCTGGAGCAGCATATGCTGCCATCCACAGTTGTTTTGTTTTTTTGTCTTAAAGACTTAATTAGTCTTAAATAAGTCTCAGCTCAAGTTTATAAATAGAGCTAATTAAATAGTTGAGCCATAATCTTATGGTTAATGTTTACCATTTGTCTTTCTACGATGATCATTATGTAAGTTGAATGAAGAGTTTTGCCACTCACTTTACGATCCTTATTACAGTAGTTAAAAAGTTATGTCTCAGAAGAAGAGGGACACATGAAATGTTTAACATGTGACATAGATTTGCCATTATCCTAAGAAAAAAAAGAGAGCAAGTTAATAAAATGGCCTCTGCATTCTGTCATGCCTGATTATCCTCTCTGGTGATGTGAGATAAAACAGTTTTTTTAGTTGGTTTTTTTTTTTTTTAAGTCTTTATGACACACTTATTAGACTGTACAGGTCACCAGTAAGTAAGGAGAACGGTCTTTCATAGGAAATAGGTTGATTAAAATGATGAGTGTTGCAGGGTAAGCTGTTAATAAGTGGTGTCAAATAATAACATTTCGCTTTCAGAGGGATTTCATATCATGGGTCAAGAGTGCTACCTCCCAAATCCAAATATACAAGTAAATACATACTGTATAGTTTTCTCATACTGTTAAAACATCATGTTTCTGATTTTTGCTTTGTTTTCATGCCTGATTGCTGCCACAGTGGATGACATGTAAAAAGGTGGCCATGCATGGTTTCATTCTGTTGTAGGAGCAGAACCTTAGTTTAAACTAAATAAGTATCTGCAAAGCTGCTAACCCACACAGCACAGTCCATCCCATATCCTAACCTTTCACCCTTAAATGGAATGGTTTATGCAAAGCGGGTGTGTCATGTTGCATCTGTATTGTGGTGGATTGTATATCTACATGTAAACCTACTTGGCTCTGTTCAAAGTGACAGCTGGAAGACATATGGCCGTCATTCATAATAGAGTACCCACACTATTGGCAACACAAAGAGAATTAGGACCGACTTACGATGGATGACTACATGTCCCAGGCCCATTTAAGCCAATGATCACATATGAGACTAAGTAATACTGATTATCTGTTAACAACAGCACATGTCTCTGGGATGTATTTTAGACTGTAAGCTAACAGTCAGCTCTTGTCTTTGGATGCGGGACAAATGGGGGTGTAACGACCTGAGCCGCTCTGAGCATATCTGGTACAATGAGGTTCGAAGACTTAAATGATCTATTTTTGTGCCAAAAAGAACACACACACACACAGAAAGAGAGAAGAGCACACTGCGGGAAATGCAAAAATCCTCCTATGATTTTTTAATTAGCAGCTTGTGTAATTTGTTACCAGCTGACTAGTGTGTTCTGCTCTTTTTTAGTCACATTTCTGCTCATTCACTAGTGGCTGAAGTGATGCTGACTCTTGTTTATGAACATGCAAATTCATAAATACATCTATCAAATACATAAGAAATAACCAAATATGTTCTAAATAAATTAATATCATATTTTTTAAAAAGATGCAACAAAACCACCTCTGAGTACAATGACCTCTTGTTTTTTTACAGCATTATTGTGCTTTATCACATAAAACAGCAACAACTGAAAACTTCTTTTGCGTGTCAAACTGAAAGAAATGTTCGTTAAGGTGGAGAATCCTGTCTGATCCTGCAGAAGCTTAATTACACTAACACACTAATGGAGTTAAATAATGACTATGCCTGGATTAAAGTTAAATCTTCAGTTCAAATATAGATTATAACAGGATTGAAGAAGATATACACAGCCCTGGGAGGAGTGATGTCATTTTGCAATAGGAAGTCATTGAAAAATCCTACAGCTGTCAGTATTATAGTAGAAGTAGTAGTGGTAGCATTTTTAAAACAAATTTAATAATTTTCCTTAGTGGATTAACAAAGCATCTTCTATTCAATTTCATCATATCATTTAATTAACTAGAAATACTTATAACATGTTGTCACAGTTGTGACATATATCTTTAAAGTAAACTTTTGAAGGGGATTCAGAAGACCACTAAGACTGCCTATATAGTGTCTGTGGCTCATTCTCACCTTGGCTAGTGTCTAGAACAGCTGCTGTAATCTCTGCCAGATGTCAGTGAGTTCCTGTAAATTTGCACTAACTAGCTAGGCAGCTATGCAAACTCTAAACCACACAGTGGGTGGGGAGAGACAGAGAGACAGAGAGGAAGAGATGCAAGAGTAAAGAGGGAAAGGTGAGATGAGGTAAGTTCTGGAAATAGAAGAGGACAAAGACGAAAGCGGGCGACTTTGCCTGAACGCTGAATGAATGAACTGAGAATGTTGCTGTTTCTTCCACAGAGGACACGGGGAAAGATAAAGTCAAGCCGGGATGAGGAAACTGATCTAATTGCATCCGGAGAATACTTGGCTTTCAGATCTTGCCCATAACTACAGTGAACAAATGAACCACACAAGCAGGACAAACATGGCTTAAGAATGCATAAAATGTGACTTGCGTGAGTTGCAGAGCAGATTAAATGAACGCTCGTTTTCTCTGACCAGAGTGCTCACACATCATTATTAAGTGTCCTTGTTAGAGGAGAGCCATCTGCCAAGTGACAAGCCCACAGTGACAATGTGAAAGCCTGTCTGTGTGTAGCTGGAGGAAAACAAAGAGGATAGAATGAGAGAGGAAAAGGGAAAAGCATGAGAGAGGAAGAGGCTGGCTAAAGTCACTCAGCAGCGGTCAAGGCCTCATGGCACATTCCAGCTGACCAGAAGAGAGTCAAACTGTCACACTCACCAAACAGACCTGATTCATGACACTGCTCTGTAGCAGGCAGTGTATACATATATATATATATATGTATATATATATATAATTCACATGTATGAAGAGTTCTTTTCCAAAAACAGTTAACCACCATAGAAAAAACAGAGTTAACTGTTTTTGGAAAAGAACTCTTCATATATATATATACATATATATATATATATATATAAAACTATATATGTGCCTGCCTGAGCTATGACTCACTGTGTTAAAGTCTGCACAACCACATTAATGATCTGCTCTTTGTGAGTTTTCCACAAAATGTTTCCTGAAACATCTATTATGTCTAGTGATCTCTGAAAAAAACCTGGAGCATGTCTCTCACCTCACAGTGGAGAATAAAAACAGAAAAAAAAAAGTCAAACATGGGGGTAGCAAACCTGCTCGGGAGATGACTTCTTCAAATGTGATGCTGTGCTCAAACAGCACCCCAAAATCCACAGCTATTCTATATACAGTCATTTAAAACACAGAAATGCGGATGGGGCTAACATCTGAGAATTAGATGCCAAAATAGCCACTTTAATTCACTCATGGTTTTAATTCTGCATGAGTTCACATGTGCCTACAGTCAGTGTTAATTAGGGAACAGAGAGGTGGGTGACTAGTGGGAGCTGTGTGAGAGTTTTTAGCAATAAACTTTTGTCTGTAACCTTTAAAAAAAAAGTTTTCCAAAGCATCCCTTTAAAGAAATAAAGAATGCAAATGCCTTCTAATACCTCATCTAAGACAAAGCAACAGATCAGTTTACCATATGTACTAATGGTTTCAGCTCTATAAGCAGCGATGTGGACAGCAGCTAGTAAATTTAGAAAGCAAGCCTCCGGATACAACCCTAGAAAAGTGGGGCTGACCAGCTTGATGCTAAGTGCACAACATGCTGGAACAAAACCTGCAGGCACACAAAGCTCAGCATCAGTGCAGAGAGGCATCAGATGTTCGACTCTGTTTGGGGACGCTGGAGTTAGGCTTGTTATCATCTAAACTTATGCATCCTTACACTCCCTTGCATGGTCAGCAGCATCCCAACCGTGTAAAGATAATCAATGTTAATCCCTTCTCCTGTCAGTAGTTTTAATGTTGTGGTTGATTGGTGTGTAACGCTAGAATATAGATGATTCATCATGGTGATGAAGAGCATTAATTGCAGCAGTCATGTGGTGGGGAAACAGCTTAGTGAAGCCATAAGTGCTGTATATCCATGATATATGGCAAACTGAGGCCCAGAGTGAAAGTGCATCACATGTCAGGTGATGGTCTGAGTGCTGCTCGTAATGCCTGCAACCCCATGATAAATCAGATCGCTGAGTCATGAGAGGAGAGAATAGGAGAGGGCTAAGAACAGCCCAACATATTAACAAATAGCAACTGTTTGCAATCAGTGTTAAAACTACAAGCGAGTTTCATCTGAGTGGGCACTTTTGGCTGAATGGATATCACTTCCCCTCAACCACAAATCCAGTATCGGGTTTCTTCCTGTGGCTCTAATGTGCAACAAGAAACAAAAGCTAAGTGGAAAGTGATCTAGGATCTGTGGTTAGGAACCTCGTCAAACCTCAGGCTGCTTTCACATATAGAACAACAGCAGGGGGATGAAGTGCTGCTCAGCCCAGTGCAGGAAGATAAGCTATGCGACAAGGCTGAAGCTGGCAACCTCACTGCTGCTCTCCTCTGAGTGACTGCTTCACTTTGTGTTTTAGTGTGTGTGCAGGGCTACGAGAGGCATTTATGAGAGCAGCTATAAACTGCTGCTGCTGAAAGAGTCTGAACACTGGTCAGTTGTTTTTAAAATACACACATGATGCTGTTGCTTTCATGACAGAATGAAAGCATAGAAAGCATACATCCCTTTGCCAACATATGGTTGGGTATGTGTAGCTCTGTTAATGATTGGCTGCTGCATGCTGAGTCAGCAAACTTAGCCACAGATATAGTCAACCCCTCGGCATACTTCTCTTCAATCCTTCCTTCCTCAATCTCCTCTGCTTCCTTATTTGTTGATTCATTCCTTGTAGCCCCCTTTCTCCTTCGTTTAACTGTAGTTTCATCATTTTGTCTCTCTTCTTTAATTTCACACATCTATCTACTTTCTCATCCCTTCACTATCCCAGTAAAGAGTGTCTGATGATTTGTATGCAAAAATGAACAAATGTTTATCTAAAACTTTCCTGACCACAAGCACACATGTCCTCATAAATGCAATGCATGCATGCATGAGCTGCAAGCCAGTAGCAAGTAAAGGCATAAATGCTGCACATGCTTTATCGAGCATGTTTGTGCAAAATAAAGGTGAAGAAAAAGAGGAAGGAGCATTGCTATTTTCATTCTCAGGAACTGCATGGGTGACATTTACTACATGCTCCTGAGAAGTGTGTTTCAACACTAAAAAAGCCACATTTACTGTTTAAAGACCCAGTCTTAGAGGTTCAAGACTATGAGGAAGAATCTGGTGAGGATGCACCACAGTATCCTGTGCAACAATACATCTCAAGTAGCTTATAAACACGTAAATTTAACCAGATGTGGGTGCTGCTGTAACTTGTACACCCATGCATGTAACTGAATGTAAAACATGATGGAAAACGCACACTTCGGTAGCAATCCCCACCCCCAGCACGCTGCCCTCACCTCGCCCAACGACATGCTCAGTGACACGTGAAACAATGGTGACATGTGGAAGCCAGTGTTGCCCCATTTGGTTGACATCAGTACAAAGAGGTTGACACTTAGAAAGCACTCAAAGATGGCCTCTTGTTCTTATTAAAGCAAGTGTTCATTTAAAATCATTTCACTGGATATGACAATCTCATGGCTTTAAATGTGATTGGATTTATTAGCTGTGCCTCCTCTGACTGTGAATGTGTTCAACCAGGTTGGGCTGTTCTCACATCACTGCCTGACTAAAGCAAGCTGAGCCACCCCAACAGTTTCTCATAATCAGCTTTCATATCTAGAATTTGTGCAGTAAAAAACACAGATCACAGTAAGCGGTCTGCATTTTAAGTGGGTCATCTTTCACTCTTCAAAAGGTGACTGCAAGGGCTGTAAGTAACTAAACAGGAAACTAATTATTTTTATCTGTCAGCCCGCAGCAGATGAGTTCTGTGCAGATCAGTTCTTCACCAGCAACTTCTGCAGGTTGGGCTTTGTCTTTGACAACAAATAGTGTTTTAATGATCCGCTTGATAAAAGTATTCAGAGCAAGTTAAGAAGGATCAGAAGTGGATTAATTTCCTTTTAATTACTAACTAATTCAGCATTCTATAAGGTCCATCAGAGGAGCCAGCTTTCATCCGCCACATCAGATCAATCACCAGTTTTCACCAGGTCATAACAGGATAAGATTACCAGCCCTTTGTTCCCTTGCGTCTAAGTTAGCAGTGAATGTCTATAAGGTCTCATGAGCTCTCAGCCTAATCAAGTGTGTGTACACATGATCGTCACTGTTGTAATTAATAGTGCTCGCTTTACTCCAATAAGGAAACCACAGACAAGTGTGTGCTGAAAACCCCACGTTCTGTCTTTAAGGGTAAGTTCTCAAATACACTGCAGTGCGGTTTACTTTACTATTTACCTCACCAGCAAGAAAGCATCCAGTTTTGTTCCCTGTCGGTGGCATGTGCTCCACTGACAAGCCATTTCAGCTTCTGTGATGTAGAACAGCAATCCTTGTATTGAATTAGCTCCGCATGGCTGACCTAGCTCTCAATCCATCCTCTTCATCCCTAATATAAGCACTCTCTAGGTGGTAGTACACATGCACTAAACAGCCGAAGGAGCTCTGACTGGATCTTAATTCAACCTGCATTCAAAATGTCTCCTCATCCTTCACAACCACTGTAATATCCAGACATCAAACAGGGTCTATAATGTTGGAGTGGGTGAGTGGATGCTAGCACACATACAGGCTGTAAAAGAGAGAGCAGGCCTCATGTTTTACATTCTCAGGCCACGTCTGGCTTTGCACATGGAGCCCCGAGCTACAGCAGTTATCTTGCATTATTGTAGCATCCACTATGCATAGACGCTCCACCCCCAACCCACGATGGTGGCAGAGTAACGTGCAAGAGACCTCATGCAGGCTATCTGTGACGAGAGGAGCCCGCCTTGACAAACACCAACAGGGTGGAGGAACCCAGGCCTTGGATGGGGAGAGAAAATATAAGCTATGTGGGCATAAGGCCATCTGTCAAAGCACAGCAACGCTCAGGAGTAAGATGCTGTCAGGCTGCTTTTAGGGATGCTGCAGTCCTGTAAGTGCACATCATCAGGTACCTAAAAGATGCTATTATTTTATAATTCATGGCAGCAGCAGCACACCACTAATGTGAGCAAAGAATCAATGACCAAGAGTGGCTCATGGCAGTATTTGATTTCTATGCAGAATTAATCACACTGATTTCTAGGGTATCTAATATTATCTAATATAGTTTACTAGTTCTGGCTCATATCATCAGCTGTTTCTCAGCTGATTTTCCAGTAAATTATTTGAAACACAAAGAAAGGAAAGGAGTTAGAATAAAGTTAATCTTGCTCTTGAAGTAAACTTAAAAGCAGAAATGTACATGTTTTGGGATTACATTCAGAGATGAAAATGGTTAAGGTGGTCCTAACACAAAAGCACTGAACGGCCAAAACAATGCAGATGCTTGCAGTATTATTGGTACGACCAGTGATGGTCAGAACTTCTGGCACCATGAATAGTTAAGTCCAGCTCTCTCCAAATGTTTTCACACAGCAGAGATTTTTCCCTTATATTTTGTGTTGTGTGTCCAGTGGTTCAGGTCAGTGTCTTGCAGAAAGACCAAGTCCTTCACCTCAAACCTACTTTTCTGATACAGCGTAAACACATTTGGCTCAGATTTCTGATTCTGTCATTCATTTGATACATTTAGCTCCAACAGAGGTGGGAATGCAGTCCTGCAACAAAACAGAACCTCCACTATGTTCTTCTGGAAGTAGGGTACTTTCCTTATGGGCTAAAGAAAAAAAAAGATGAACTGCAGTCTCATATATTGATATTATCTCAGAAGAACTGTGGCTTTTCTGTGGAAACTTTTGCAAATATAAACCATGTCTTTTAGAGTCTGTCTTTCTGTAGTGGAGTCCTTGGGCTTTAGTACAGTGGGCAGCATATAATATGGGCTTAAACCAGTACTCCAGACTGTTCAGGGGCAGACTGAGATTCTTGGTGTTTTGAGGGGTGTTTTTTTTTTCCAACAGTCTGGTCCAACCATCTTAGTTATGTTTATTCATAGGGCCATGTACTGGAAACCTCATGACAGCTTTATATGTAAAACTTAAGTTTCAGCCACATAAATATATATAAATATATATCGAAATTATATTTTTGATCAGTGTTCATAGCATGGCTGCACAATCTTGCATGCTTAGGGGTAGGCTACTGTAGAGGGCTGCATTCCACTTCTGCACCTGCTGGTTAGAACGTGCACAAAAGCAGGACCTCCTCTGAACTGAATGCAGCCCTGTTTATACATCTGTGCTCGTCTTTTAACTTATATTTTGTTGTACAAAAGAATTAATACTGCATCCAAAGTTTGATCACCAAAATTATATGCTCACGGATGACAATTCTGACCAGGAATTAAATATTCAGCCAATTTCATCTTTATCTGAATAATTTGCAACGCCACACCGAATATGATTCTTCTAAAATATCCAAAAATGTAAATGCTGCATAGCATAATTAATCAGCCTCGGTTACAAACGCAAATAAGCATGATGCGGTCTAATATGTCTTCCCTGGGAGTTCCCTATAATCCCAGCCAGGACCTTTCACACAGTGCGTGTGTGTGCGTGTGTGCGCACAGCAGCTCGCACATGTACAGTAAGGGGCTTGACTGAGATACATGTGCACACTTTCTTGATCCTGCCTCCATCTTGAATGACTCACAGCACCCAATGAAAACCTATCACAGGCTGCGTGTGCAGCAGCTGTGTGAGTCAGGTTAACATTTCCTGACAGTGTTAGTTGAGCTATCCGGGAAAGGGTGAATTCTCTTTCTCCCCCTCTCTGGATTCAAAAATTGTGGACATGTGCTACAATAATTCCCACCTGTGTCTTTTACGCGCTACATCTCAGTCTGTTTCTGCCTGGAGGCAGTGTGTGCACTCATTTAGAGATGGAGGCACAGAGGCCATGCGTCTGAGGAGCTGGAGGTTCAATTAGATGAAGCTCCTAAAACATTCATTTAAACAGTAAATCAGTCAGGCTTATGGGGGAGAAAAGCTGAATGATGAGAGTGTCACTCACCTTAAACAGACATTCTGTCAGTCCCCGCCTGACCATCGTCCACAAAAAGGCGCAAAAGACAAACAGGGCGATTTCGGTCCAGGTAATGTATGCGTTATCCAGGAAAGTCCGTTTGGAGAGCTCCAGACCGCAGCTGCTACAGTCTCTCCATGCGCCGAGCATGACGGTGGAGGATCTGGTGATGAGTTCCAAGTATCCCGGCATGGGCTCCACTTCCACCGGCCCGGCACTCCCGGCATCGCTCCCCATCGTGGCGCGGCGCAGAAACAGCAGAAAGGTGGAAACCCGGCGAAATGACTTCCCGCAGATGGACAGAGGGAGTCCGGAGATCAGTCCAGTCCAGATGGGTGCGACTGACTGGCCAACAAGCTTGCTAGCTCAACTAAAACAGCTAGAACAAGCTTATCTAACCAGCTTACCCTCTTCAGTAGCCTAATTCTTTGTTTTCCAAATTAAGACATGGGCCCATTCCTCGCATTCAGGACAGTTTTAGGAAGGATAGCAGGGCCCACCGGGTCTGACCACACGCATCGACTGTGTGGCTGGATATTAGTCAGAAAAAACAACCATCAAGAAGATTTTGACAATTAATCTGAGCCATTTGCGCCAGTTTGCCAAAGGTTCCTCCTGATGATCATTCCGCTACGCACACGACTCATCTGCAGCAGCAGCGCGTCCTGGTTAGCCGCCTAGCTTATGTTGAATCAAACGCACACAAAACTGAAAGGACCAGCATTGGCAACAGCGTCCACGCTGGGAGACTATTTGAATAAATTAGTCTTTAAAGAGACGAGGAGCACATACAGCAACGAATTCGGCTTGCGGTGTAACGCTTCTGTCGCCTCTCCAGCGCCAAGCCCGGCCAGACTATTGTGCCGCTACGCTGTCACACACGGTCTCATCTCGGTCCCGTTATTCGCCTTATATAACGTCTCTATGCCGCTTCATGAGTTAGAACAGCAGATTCCTGACAAACAGGCGAGCCTCACACTAGGACAAGTGAATCCAGCGGAAAATAAAACGACAATTAAGAGAAATCTTCCGGAGAGAGGAAAGCGTCGCTCCTTCTTCTACTCCTCCTCCTCTCAGGCGCTGGTCAACGTGTACAAGACTGCGTTTTGACAAGGCGCGCTCTGCTCCCAGCGGGGATCAACTGGTGCGCTGAAAAGGGGGACAGATAACAGCGCGGCTCTGCTGCGTTTATGCGAAAACGGAAAAAAATGCGGCGGGGGCGTGACGTATTCAGGGCCGCTGTCTTCTTTATGAACCCTCTGCTTGAGCCACCGAGGATTACAAAGGATGACTTAAAGAGACAGTGCAAATAAACCCTTAAGCGAGGCTTAACGTGACATGTTTACATCAAACTAAAGCACCACAAAGCACACACACAAAAAATTCACGTTTATTTAATTTTCTTTATATAAATTTAAGCATATGCACCTCAGTTGGTCATAAATCGACACATTAACACACAACAGTTTTTACACATTTATTATCACCTCAGGAATGTTTGCATTACAGAAAAATGCTGTCTACAAGAGAAATGTATATTTATATATAATGGATACAAAGACAGATGTTTTATCATCCAGAAATCAAAATTAGGAGTTTTAGTGAGGATTTAATACAGCCAAAGTTGCCAAGTTAAAATATCAAAACAAATATAGGGATGACAGCGAAAAAGAAACAGCATCCACTGTGGAGATGCTTTATGCTGTCGCGGTGGGGGAGCGTACTGCATCACTAGTCTGTCAAACTCGTTCTCCTGCAGGAAGACACAGAGCAGAGGAAACAGTTAAATACCAGAAATTTAAAAAAAGAAAAGAAAATCTGACCATTGGAGCAGCTGTTCATGTCATGAGTTGTTTTGTAACCCAGTTTAAGCATGTTTATGTACATCTGCACTCTTGTGTAATTACAACACAGTGTACGACAAAGGCTGAAGATTCAGAGTTGAACGCCCTCACTGGCTTTAATCCAAGGACACCTGCTGCAAAACTATCAAAATAACCAAACTGCCAATTAAATTATAACGGAGCAAAGTTAACAAGGCTTATCTGGTTTTATGAATCCAGTTAATGCTGAGCTAAAAGCCAGGAGGATATAAATAAAAATCAAGTTACCTTTGCTAAATAGTCTTTGAGGAATGGGTGGTTTCTGTGTGCATCCTTCAGCTGGGACAGATAGCGATTGGTGACCTGAGGACAAACAAAGAGATGAAAATGATGACACTCAGGTAGAAAAAATGAAAGCAAACCCTCTTGAGCATTGTTCTTGCCTAAAAAGCAGTTTTTTAGTTAAATTTATGAAGTGTTCTTACAATAAAAATGTTTTTGGGAGTCTGAAAACAATTTCCTGATAAAACTGCTTTGTGTGGGAGATGTCTGCGTTCGTGTAGTTCTTACTGGTTTGAAGTGGGTAAAGCTCTGGAAAAATGGCTCTTACTGAGTACCAATCAGAAAATATGACTCAAAACCTTGACAATGGTGCATGATTGATTTGCACATCACCATCCATTGTTAATCGAATATGATATGATTACAGCTTCAATGTGCCAAACCAGACTCCTAAACAATAAGCAACATATTTTTCCTAGTGGTTTATCGTTTGCTAAATTAGTCATGAGACATGAATATTTAATGTTACGCAGAAAAACATACAAGGTAGTTAACTGGTACTATAGGCTGTACAGCTTCCTGGAAGGTTAATATAATCAATGCTTATCAAAGATACGTCTGAAAATGTTTATTTAGTTTTACTTCTAGTATTCACTAAGAAGGGAAGCAGCAATATTTCAACTTGCACAATCATTAACACACAAAGTTAAAAAGAAAACAATCTTTTTAAAGATTAGTCTCGTCCACAAAATGTAATAGTAAGGTATGAAAAAAAGGCCTCATAATTCCAGTTAACCTTGAGTGAGACAATAATCTGTGGTTATCAGAGTTTGGGCACTCTTTAATGATGACTGTGTTGACAGTCAGCAGCATTCTATTGCATTGCTATCAAGTCCTTTCAGATCCAAGAAAGATAATTAAGTCTTTATCGCATGAACTCTGATTCTCAGGTCGTATGAGTCACAGACCACTAAATCAGTAGATATGCTTAAAGGGCACTTTTTATGAGAGAGAAAAAAAAAACAAAACAAGTTGTTAGCTGCAATTATTTGTGCCAAATTCAACAAAGCAAATGCATGAAAATGCTGAAAAGTGCATGTTGCATCTGGGCATCAAAAGCTTCAGAAGAAAGCCGTCCAGTATCCTCTTCTACAAGTTTCTCTGAAGGAAAAGGAAGGCAGTGGGGGGAAAAAAATAAAGTGCTGTCTTTAACAGATTTGGGTCCAAAGTCTCACCTCAGGAGCTTTGCCCAGATGCTGGGTCAGCACTATGAGGTTGATCAGCGTCTCAGGGTGGCTGCTGTCCTGGTAGGGGTGGAGAAAAGATAAAACAGAAACAGTTTATTCTCATAAACCTAACCAGATAAACAGAAGCTAAACAGTAGTACAACCTCAAGTTTATGCCAAGATTTTCTTGCTAAACAGCAAAATGCAAATTAAATAAATTACTTTTACTTCTATTGCTGTGAGCAAATAAGCAAATCAATCTAAAGTTGTTTTTTTTATCTTGTAATGTCAATAAATTCTTTTAGCATGTTAGAGCTGCAGTGAAACAAGGTGACATCTGATCTTTTTCATGCTCCTTTTATTCTATAAAGCACTTGTAATACATTCCCTGTTAAATAAAAAGCGCTTTATAATTAAAGTCTGATTTTACAATTTAAATGTAACTGGAAAGGAAAGCTGTGCAAAAACAACGTTTCAACAGGAACATGACCTCCTTATTGATCACAACGTCATCAAATTTCAAGGAAAGCTAATGTTGTGCATTAAGTAACTAAATGACTGACTTTCAGCATCTGGTATGTTTTCCCAACACTACCATGAACAAAATAAATAAATGCAAAAAAAATAAATATTGGTTTATGAGAGAGTTGGAGAAAACTGCTGTGTTTTTATTTACATTTTTACACATGAGCCCAGCTTTATTGAACCTGAGGTTGTACTAGAAAATCATTTGCTTGCTTTGACTGGAAGAAAAACAGGAGTCACAAAACTCCTGTTGAGTTTTGTCTGTTTAGAGATTTCAATGGATAACTGTTGCTTTGTAAAAATATAACCATTTAGTGTTATAGGCAAAAGCTTCACAAGACACCATGTAGCTGGTGTCAACCTAAAGGAGGGGGATAATAAATTATTCAGAGTAGAGACATAAATTTATCAAAGACATCATATTATAAGGAAGATGTTGATTTAGAGAGAGAAAAACGGGATATTAACCACAGAAAAGCGCATGATACAGTGTGGACAAAGAGCTTTGATCACTTGCTTTATATTATGAATTAAATGTAAAAATTGGTCAAACCAAACTCTGATGCAGATAAAAGAAAAAAACACTGAAGTAAACAAAAGTATATGCTGCCATCTGCTGTTCTCATATCAGAAGTTTCAGCTCTTACTGAAAATCTGGTACTTAAATCTATATAAATAAAGAGGTTTATTACCACATTAAATAATGAGGATGAAAATGTAAAAATTCCTCTTTTCATTGCTAAGTTTTATTCATTGGTTTGATTTCTGGGAGGCTAACTGGTAGTTTCAACTATTTTGGTTTACATTACACCACACAGACAACTTAAAACAAAGTTTCTGTGTGCTTATTTACACTTAGCTACAGATGTGAACACAAACACTGCAGGTACTACTTATGCTCATTCTTATTTCAGTCCCAGAGTACCACGTACCGCACATGCTCAGTATGTTTGCATCTACAGAAAAAGATATTTCATACATGTGAACGACTAAAGTCAGCAGACAGAGTTGATTAAAATGGTACTCCTAAATGTAATACTGTACGTTTCTGTATTTCCTCGAATTTCTATTGTTGTGAAAACTTCATAAAAATGTTATTCTGCAAACTCGTGATGAAGTACTTCATTTCTGTCTGATTGAAAAGTCAACATTTTAACTTAAAGATACACGAATGGCACAGGAGAAATAATTTACCCTTAGAAGAATCGCACTGTTGATTTTTTTTTTCCAGAATAAAGAGGTGAAATATAGATATCTGCGATACATAAATTATAGCTATTAAACATCCAAACAGTTTCTGAGGAGGGAAGGAAATCCCTTTTTTTGGGTTGGGGCTTCCCTTTTAAATTTCCCATCCTTAAACATTAAAAATTAAACCAGTTCTGTTTTTTTTTTTTAAATTACTGCAAACTCCGGCATTATTTCAGTATATCGTTCTGAATGTGTGTATATATATATATACATATATATATATATATATATATATATATATATATATATATATATATATATATATATATATATACACACACACACACACATACATATATATATATATATATATATACACACACACTACTCACAAAAAGTTAGGGATATTCAAGTGTAAAATGTTCACACCTTCATGAACGTTGGACATTTAACTGGAGCTACGATGTGGTAATTCCTCCATCTCAAACATTATTGTTATTCTGACATCGTACAAAAACCAAATATCCCTAACTTTTTGTGAGTGTGTGTATATATATATATATATATATATATATATATATATATATATATATATATATATATGCATATATCAATGCACACAACAAAGCTAGCACTCCCTGACCAAGCTAGCAGTCGGTAAGGATTACATTATGAAAGAATTACAATAATTACATTATGAAGGATATTCTGTATCCAGTATGTTGATTAATCTGTCAGACAGAAAGACATACGGCTGTCCTCTAACCTTATCCAACGCCTCCTGCAGCACTCCCTCAGCCTCCTCCCACTTGTTCTGGGCCATGTAGCAGGCCGCCTGTCCGTTGAGAAGTAACAGTGTAGACGAGTACTTGTCAGACATCTCCTGGAAAATGTAGTAGGCATCCTGAAGCTTCTCTCCACCCTGGAACATGTTCCCCAGTGGAAAACCAATAAGTTAGCACAGGTACTCCTGTTTTCACCTTTTCTGAACATTACTGTCAGCAAACCTCTGAAGAGTTGGAGGCACTATGTTCTCCAATATGACCAATTTAATCAGAAAAAAAGTCACCATGTCAGTAAACTTTCTTTGTTTAGGTTCAAAGTAGATAGCTGCAAATGGGTCACACTGTGCTAATCATCCCAAATCTATCTGCAGATTCAGGCTCAACTCATTTAATTTTCTGCTGTGCATGGAATGCTTGAAAGGCACTGAAAATAAGTCATGAAAGAGTACTGACTTATGAGTCATAAGTCAGTGATTTGGTGATTTTATACACATGCACGAAGGCTTTCTCCTCACCACGGCAATATTAACCCAGGCTGTGGCCAGCTGGGTCAGAGTGGCATCCTCATCCTGCTCCTGCATCTTCTTCAGCTCTTTCCTGTCAGAAAAATGGCACTGAGGTTAGAGGTGGAGGTAGAGAGCAGCCAGGATTTAAGCAAAGTGCTAACTTTGCCGAATGTTTAATATAACAGGTACAGAATTATTATACAATATATGAGCAGCTCTTATATAAAAGCTTAGACATGGTTAGAAATCAAATCATGTACTCTACTATCATGTATTTTTAAGGATATTAAATGACTCATACCTTGCCAGATCAACACGATCCAGACTCAGAAGCACCTGGATGGCCATGGCCATACTGATGAATAAAATACAATGAAGGTCAGTGAGGTTGATTCCATGCTGAATTTTTAAATTAGCAAGACAGTACACAAAGACTCAGATTTCCCTACCATTTCTGTATATTTCCTACAATGCTAAAAAGAAACATCTAAAGTATTAATCTCTATTGTCTGCATTTATAGTCAGTTTTTTGAAAAGTTGAATAGAGAAGCAAATTATCTAAAATTCTCCTTCTCTCCTCATATTCTTTGATTTACTTGCTCAGGGGCATATTTCAAATTCAATTTTTAAAACGAATAACCTAGATTTTTTTTAAAGCTATATGTATTTTTCCTCTGTGGAAATTCTTTACTACACTAAAATATAGTGAAAGAAGTCTGAGTCATGACCAAAGTCTCATGGACAACTCGTGAAGTATCTTATTTATCCTATCTTACCACTCCAGGCTTTCTCCTTGATGCAGTGTCCTGAGAGCAGCATCAGTGTTCATCTCATGGTAGTAGATGGAGGCAGCCATGAGGAGGAAGGTGGTGTTGGCAGCATCCACGCTCTTTGCCATTTTCTTATCCAAATCAGCAACAATGGCATCCCTACATTTGAATGAAAAAAAAAGAAAGAAAAGAAACTAATTAATAAAAATCAGTGAAGCTAATTTAACACTTGAAGAAAATTACCACATCTATAAAAACATTAACTGGCAGATGATTAATTAAACATTTTAAATAAAAACAGACTGCATCCTTAATGTAGCTCTTGTCCCAGTATACTGTTATGGATCTATGTAAATCTGATGCAATAAAATTGTGGATTATGTGAGAAAACATTACAGTAATTCTGCTGTTTCTAACTTTCTCTGTGGAAGATCATTTACAGCCATTTACAGTCAAATTCACTTCACAGACATTGCATAGTTTTTCCATTAGAAAATTCATTATTTCCATTTACAGAAAAATATGAAAATTTCCTTTAAGGAATTAATAAAATATTTCTCAATTTCATTCATCGATATAAAATGTTTTAAAAGCGTGCAGTTTTTTTTATTAAGAATTCAAGCCAAAGAATTGCACATTGTGTTAAAATCATTAAAATGCATCAAATAAAAAGGGAAAGAGTAGTGACACTAAAATATCTGTTCATAATAAACATGAACACCACCACCACTTAAAAAAAAAAGACAGTTAAGCAGTTATAATGTTGACAAAGATACAAATGATATCCTTCAAGGGGAAATGTGAGCATTATAAACTTAGGAAAAAAAAAACTTTAAATTAAACTTAAATTGGGTTTTTAGTGGATTTCACAATGAGGAAAAACTGCTTAGACATCATGAATGCAAATATTTAAAGAATTCACTGGATAGATTTGATGTTTAAGACTAAAATGCACTGTAACTAGTAAGGTAAATTATCAATGTCAAGGTATTAATGATTAGGGGGTGGTCACACACACCTCAATAAAACTCTGCACCACCCAAAAAAAAACAACCTGTAAATTAAGATGTGATTGCATCTGATTATGTTCAGTCTGTTCTAAAACCTGACTGAAAACTTTCAAGGGAAAACATGAATTAGTGTAGTGTCTTTATAAGCATTACTATTAGTGAAACATATTCCCAGAAAGAGTAAATGCTTGTTTTATCATAAAAAAATATAAAATAGTCTAATTATAAGTCAAATTCCTTTCTCATATAAGGTTGTTAATATCCTAAATTTAATCAAAATCTTCAACCAGATGTGAAAAAACTCAAACAGATTTAAAAATGCAGGTATAATTTCTGACAACAACTGGCATGAGAAAGAAGTAATGCACATGTTTACTGAGATAGAAATCACTGTGAGGAACCCATTCTATTTTTACTATGTCCCTCAATTTCCCCCTGGCTGTTTTCAGAGACTGATACAAACCACACTGTATGTTCAGCCTCTCAGCTAAAGATGATTTCAAATAAAAAGGAAATGTACCCATGCAAGTTGCATAAAAGCTCTAGCTGGTCACCATGTTAAACAAAAACAAACAAACAAAAAAGTAAACTTGCTGAGAGTTAGCATTACTGAACCCCTGCAGTTAATGCACCTTATGCAAATCCCAAATGTAATTAAATGAAAAAGACCAAATAAATAAATAAAAATCAATATGACAACTTTGTTTCCATGTTCAAGTGTGCATAAAATTAAACCTTGTACCTTTTGCTTTCATTGGACTTGAACTCTGCAAACATTTTCACAGCCTGAAGTTCGGGTGGGGAGCTGGCCTTAATGTCATCCAGAACAACAGCATACTTCCTCTGCAATAAAACAGAATTTAACAGGTCAGAGTGCAGTGATAGTTTTCATTATAATAAATATCTTAGACATTAATGGAAGAATGGGAAAGGTTTGCCTGTGAACTGACAGAGCAAACAGCTCACTGGTACACAAGGTTTCTGCCTGTTGACTTACCTGGGCGATGTATGCTCTGTACAAAAATGTGTCCCTTTCAATCTCCTTCTCGGGTGATGATGGCTTGAAATACAAACAACAAACTAAGGTTTATTACTTAACTTAACTTTACTACTTAAGTCAATACAATAAGAGGAATTTTAGACTGATCACTGATATTAGCTCGTTTATTTAGCATAGCTGCTGTCAGGTGAAGCGTTAGATACTATCGGGCAAAAATACATCAAATACGAGCAAATTCTGATTCTCTGACTAATTAAAATGTCCCACATACCTTCACCTTCTGAGCCTCATTAATACATTGCTGATAACTGCCAATATAGTAAGCATTTTTCACATCGAACAATTCATCAACATCCCCCTGCTGCGCCGCCATGTTGGCTACTGAACATCCGGACACGTAGCAATAATACGTCACCTTCCTCCGGCCTACCAAGGATTCTGGGAGCTGGAGTTCATGAACAAAAACATAGGAACGCTAAAAAAAAAAGACTGTACAAACTGCGGGTGTGACAAGTTTAAAACAAAAGTTGGTTCTATTTCCCCGTACCCTCTTGAAAAAAGAAAGAAAAAGAAAACAAGAAACACAGTTAAGTTTCCCAAAGACAGGAAAACACATAAATTTACTAAGAATCGAACAAGCTCAATTCATTAGCAGGAATAATGAAGGTTAATGACCATTTTTCATTATTTGTTGATTTTTTTTCTTCAGCAACAAGATTTATTCAAATAATTGTGAAAATTTCACTGATGAATAACAAAATTTGCTAAAACTCCCGAGGTCCTGGGCTCCGTGCCATGCCAGTCCTGGTTGGTCAGCACTCAGCGGGGTCGGTGGTTGCTGGTCTCAGCCCGTTGAGGCCTGTGCCCTGAGCAGAGGTGTCAAAGGTTGGGTAGAAGTAGAAAGTAGAAACCCTGTCTGGCAGTTTTTCCAACCAATCACTGAACCAGCTGGGTTTAATTAGCTCCTCTCCCAGGTAGGTGAGCTCGTTAGTGAAAACAGCTGTTCTAAATGTACTGGCAGATCCAAAAACATGGCAGGATTTGTACTTGAAAACGACTTTTACTTCTACTTTTGACACCTCTGGCCCTGAGACCATGAGGGGTTTTGGCTGTGGCCACCCTCTGGGTGGATGCATGTTCATCTCTTTGGGGTGGCGGCTGGGATCTGGGCCCTTCAGTGGCTGCTGGTGGCCCAGGTTATATGGGCTTCCTCCGGCCTTTGCAAAGACAAGGTTGCATCTGCAAGACGGCACTCACCGTGGAGCACCTTTAACTCTGCAAAGTTCTGCATGCTGACACTGTGATTGTGCTTCCCATGTGTACTAATAACTACTTCTGCCTAGGTTTTGCCTCTTTTCTGCATAGTTCTGTGTGTATGTATGATGTTATTATGCTCTGGTCGCTGTCCTTATATAAGTTGTTTTCAGCTGGGTTGTCACCAGCAGGTCCTCCTGTAGGGGATTGCTAGCTTTGTTTTCTGGCAAAGACAGTGGAATGTTTTTGTTTGTTTGTTTTTTTCCCCGACTGGTTTCTATGCAGATGCAACAGTTGACTGTTAGTGTTTCCATGTTTTTTTCTTTCTTCTCTTCACTCTGTTTTTGTTTTCTGTTCCACTCCATTTTTTCTTTTCTTAATTTTCTTTTCCCTCTTGCCAGGTCCAACATTATTATGTAAAATGCAAATATAACAAGCATTCAATAAAATAAAATTAAACAAAATTAATACATTCAGAATATCAAGAGGAGTGTTATATTTATAAAGCAAATATATTCAACACAACAACGCAGCCAGATTATCATTCTGCTTGCTACGATGCTGGACAGTACAAGTTAAAAAAAAAAAAAAAAAAAAAAGCATTCATGACTGTGTCTATCCTTGAATTTTCTGTACTGAGTCCAGTCCAGATTTACAGCAGGCTGGAGCCTATCAGTGCACAGGTCACCAGTCAACCTTCAGAAAGAAACAACCACTCGGTAAGAGGAAGCCACAGTACCCAGAGAGAATCCATGCATGCATGTAAAGAAATGCAAATTCCACAAAAAAGGCCCCAGCTGAAGTTCAGCTGAGATATATTCATGCTGTAAGGTGTCAGTGCTAACCATTACACCATTAATTTCTGAGTACTATGCACAGTGCATATAGAGTTTTCACCCTCTTGGATGTTTCTGGGTTTTTTTTGTTGCGTCAGTCATGCTCAACATAATTTTCTTTTGCCAAAAAAAAAAGTTTAAAAAAAAATCCTCTTTAATGTCAAATTGAGAACTAATTTCTACAAAATAATGACAAATAAATACAAATATGCAACATAAAATCAGCAATTGCATAAATATTCACCCCTTTCACGTAAGTACTAAGTAGATGCACCTTTGGCTGTAATCACAGCACAGAGTCTGTGTGGATAGGTCTCAATGAGACTTGCACATCTGGACACTGTGATATTACCCCATTCTTCCTTGCAAAACTGTTCAAGTTCTGTCAGGTTGCGTGGGGATCGGGTGTGAATGGCCATCTTCAAGTCATGCCACAAATTCTCTATGGGATTGAGGTCTGGGCTTTGATTTGCCCACTCCAGAACATCGACCTTGTTGTCTTTAAATAATTTTTTTGTAGCTTTAGCTGTATGTTTTGGGTCATTCCCTTGTTGAAAAAAGAAAATCCTCTACCAAGACTAGTTCTCTATGGAATAAGATTCTCCCCCAGGATTTCCTGATACTTTGCTGTATTCATTTTACCATCCACTTTTGAAAGCCTTCCAGGGCCTGCTGCTGAGAGGCATACCCACAGCATGATTCTGCCACCACCATGCTTCACAGTGGAGATGGTGTGTTCATGGTGATGTGCGGTGTTGGTGTCAGCCAAATATAGCGCTTTGTCTGATGACCAAAAAGCTCCATTTTGGTTTCATCAGACCAAAGGACTTTCTTCTACATGGCCATTATTATTATTATTATCGTTATTTTACTTTTTTTTTCACAAAATCATGTTGAGCATGATTGATTTAAAAAAAGCAATGAAAGAGTAAAATATACAAGTAGGGTGAATACTGTTTATAGGCACTGTATGCATGGAATAAAGTGCAAGACTTGAGTTACTTGCACATCTGGGATAGCAGTTATTGTTGAACAATAGACCATATCCACGTTCTGTTGTAGTATTAACTGCCTTCTAAATTAGGTCGTTGTGGGTGCTTAACTGGCCAGTATCCAATCCAGAGATGTCACCCACAGAAAATACCATGCATGCAAGAACAGGACAATACTTAACCATAAAAACTTTTTCAGCTGTCCTTTGTCCCCAAATACTCCCAGATTCAAAAGTAAGTAACCCTGTGCTTGTAACCCCTTTACCCTGTCCCAGTGAGCTGTGGAATTCAATTAAAATGACCATGGCCTACTATGGTCAAAGAAAAGAAAGAGAATGCAGCTTTAAGAAGGAAAAAATGTATTTGAAAATATTAAGCTTGCAGCGTATTTCCATACAAATTATATCCTCGGAAAGGGATGTCTCTTTTTTTTTTCATTTCCTACTTATTGTACATTTCATACAAGTGCACGCGCAAAACATAGCCAAGCATAAACCATAAGAGGGCGCTCCAGATCAATTACACTATCGCAGGTGTCAAGATTCTAATGTGAAAGACTGAGGAAAAGTCTAACGATATTCACATTTTAAATGGTTAGTAGTGGATCAGCATGTTGGATATTATCTGTTTTTCAGAACCAATGTTCAGAATGACCTGAGCTGCAGGGTTAAAACAAAAGTAGCAGACACATGCCAGAAATAAATCATATCTACAGAATAAACTGTTGATATAACAATGCAAAAAGGATATGACCTTGGGAATTTCCGTGGCCTCATTAGACTGATGAAGAAAAACTTCCCTTGCCCCTAAAAACATCCGGTAAAGTTCTCTTCCCCTCCACACGCTCTCATATGACATCTCTCTCAACTGACAGGCACGTTCCCAATAATGGGATTGATACTTGATAAGAAACTTAAAAATTTGGGGGTGTCAAATTATGTCATGTAATTTAATAAGTCGTAAATTTGTCCATGACAGAAAAGCTGCTCCAAACAGTTCCTGTTCATTGTTCCCTTAGCACCATTTCCTCTGGGAAATTTTCAGCCCTGGACATGGATAATTACTGGAAACACTAATGGGGGCAGGGAATGCGCTGGCTGTAAATGGCCTTTTCTTCTAGCCTGATTGGGCTGGTCCCCTCCCCTCGTTCTTCCTTCATTGGCTCAAGCCAACATCAATCTGTTGAATTCCAGGTCCCCCTCAAGTTTGAAACTTTTTTTTTTTTTTTTTTTTACAAGGAGGAGGAGGGGGAATCCGGTTACAGCAACAGCAAACTTGTAACCGATCTGGCAGCAGCGGAGGGAAGAAAACACTCCTTTAATAATTGACCCAACTGCGCCTGTTACACGGTTACAGAACAAAAGAGAAGCGGCGAATAAAGGCGACGTTTTTTTATACAGCGGAGATCAAACCAAACAAGTGGACATTAGGGGGGTGGGAAATGTGAGGCGACTTTCACTGCAGCAAGGATGAAAACTTGAAGGACTTTGCTCAGATTATTTTATCATCTCGTTGACTGAACATTCAAGTGTCCCTCCAAAGCTGAGAGGAAGGTGAGTTCACGTCGCTGCCCCGGTGATCTCACCGGTCCGCAGGTTTTTAATGAAACATGTCATCAAACAGCAGTTCTTCACGGGCTGTTATCCAAGGCCTGTGCTCATATCACACTCCACTTATACAATATGAACATTTCACTGAGTGGCTTAGAGAAGGTTTTGGGCAAGGATCGACTCGATGAGACCAGCTAAGTTGGTCGGTCATTTGTCTTTATCAATTTGACAGGCGCCATGTTTAACGGAGCGGAAGTAACGGTCCATCTGTGGATCCAAAAAGCAGCTTCCAGCTGGTGTGCGTGTTAATCTGTGAACAAGCGTTACCAATCAGGTTTATTGATTTATAATGATTGATTTTCAAACTGGTCAGCGGGACGGTAGTTGGTGTGTGTTGAAAGCAGTTGCAAGTCTTGTCACATAGCAGACCTGCTTGTGTAAGTCTGGCCCAGTTTAAAATATTGTTTGGGAATGCTGCCACACTAAAATAATTTGAGCATTCATTGTATTGAAACCTTGTGGAAAGTTCACGGGGGGAAACAAACACCTGTGGAACTGTAACAGTTTATGTACACCTGAATTTCAGGCAATGTAATTGTGTGAACGTACAGTAGGCCTATGCATCTTTCTGCACTGAGATATTTTTTATATATCAATAAAGGGTCCGTTTATGTTGGGTTTTTATAATAAGCTCTTGTTTATATATTACTATCAAGAATAATGTGTGTTGCTTCTGATACTTCTTGCCCTACTTTATGTACTGTTGTCCAAGCTTGACATGTGTGACACAAACTATCCTGACCAAATTGGGGAAAGTTTTTTTCTTCATAGTGATTGTACACAATGACTGACTCAGAAAATTTAAGAACTGAACAATCATATTGTGCTTGTGGTGTTAAAACCACAGCATATTCAAACCAAAATTGCAAATTGGGGGGGGGGGGGGGGGGCATATGTTTTGCAAACAGTGACATGTTTTATAACACCTCACTGTGTTTACATTGTAAAGCTGCTCCCCATAACAAGACCTGAGTGTGAATGAATGGCCCCACTGTGCAGTTAGGGCTCTGGCAGGTAGTGACACTCATGAATAACCCAGACAGACATGTCAAATGAATTATGGCCTGTGATTTTTGTCTCAGAGTTGGATTCCACTTAAGTTGTATACGTGGTAAAAATGTTTTCTCCCTTTGTGTCTTTGCTGTTGGGAGCAGCTACTGCAGCCAGTGAACTCACAGACAGTTGTAGCATAACTTAAAAACCTCATATGATGTTCAGTGGTACAGTTGGCTCATATAAACCATACATCTCAACAATACTTTTTCCTGGACATTGGAGCAGCTTTTGATGTATGAAGATGGATTTGTTGCTTTACTTTTTTTTATGTTTTAAACGTTTCAGGTGATGACTGGCAACCTGATGGGGTAATTTTCCAAAACAATTTATTGTTTTCATCTTTTTGTTGAACAGCTTTTGTAACCAAAAACGATCATCTGCTTTATCAATGATAAAAACAGTTGTTAAGGCTTTAAAATGACTAGATGTGCCGTGTATTGGATAGCGGTAGAAATCTAGAAAAAAGCAGTGCCACACAATTACAGTCAATTTATTGCAGATTTTAATAAAACTATTGTTTCAGCACTGTATGAATTTGATAGGCCATAATTAATAGAGGAATACTTGCACTGCAGGATCAAGCAGAGGCTGGTAAGCGTCATCTATGTATATTTTAGTGACACTGTATCTGTGCAGTTCCCATTTGAGCGCCTTTTAGAATAGGACAATACAGTCACGTTGCGCAACATTCCCCATGCAGTGTTATTAAGGGCAGAGCTGAAAATTGCAGCAGTAATCCTGGAGACACGGTCGTTCCTGCTGAGGAGAATCCATGGTAACTCATTAACAAGACAAGAGAGGTGTTTGACCTTCTTTTGCTAGGCTACAAAGTTCAGCTAAACACACAGGTGGCCTCTGGAAACACGAAACGCTGAGCTTTCAGCCTGATTTGAAAGTGCAGGACGCCATGGCAGTGTGCAAAATAACGAGAATGAGTGCTGTCTGCTAGTGAATCGGACTCAATTTAGATTCCACTTGAGTCATCCGTTGACTCACAATGGCCCCTCATATCGTTCCCTCTCTATTTTCACTAATCACCATCCCTGCTGCTATCGCAGCCTAACCCACTTGTATTTGTCACCTTATTAAATACTATGCTAACAAATTATGCTCTCTGGGCTTGAGGTGAGGAAAATTAGTCATAATGTGTCCTGCTCTGATGGTGGCCTTAATTAAAATGTCAAAGGCCCAGACATCAGTCATAGCTCAAACACTCGTTAGCACCTTGATTGTGTCTTGCATCATTTGCAGTGCTGTTGTGATGCTAATTATATTGTAAATAATATATCATTAAAACTTGCATATGGCAGTTGAAGTGGACTCACATGAATGTGGGCTGCTCATTTGATTCTTTATTATTCTTTCTTTTTTTATTATTATTACAAATTAGCTCTGTGCTAGCCATTAAACAACCATCCACTTATGTATTTTAATGCAAGAACAAATGTTGTCAGTGAGTGCTGTGCTGGCCCTCGGGCAGCACAGCAGTTACTGTATTCCCAGCCTTATTACGCATGCCTAACACTGACTGATGTTCTTAAATTAATGCCAGCAGCTCACAGCCACTGTCTCTTACTGTATGTGCTGAGTCCAGCCTTTATCCTGCTCTCACATCTCCTCCTCAACCTGTTGCACCATCGCAGACTGCTCTTAGCCTCCAGTCTATTTTAGTCCAAATTGGCAGATTGAATTATTAATACCCAATCCATTATGTGCTGATGTGTTAATTATTAATTGTTCGGCAGGCTCTGGCAGATCTGAGAAAACTGTTAAAAACGGGGCTATCGTAGGGCATAGTTTCTGAGCAGAAAGCATTGATTGCCTCTTGTCTGCAGAATTCTTAGCAGACAATTACTGTGTAGGAACATGACTTGGTGAAAGCTCATTACCACTATGCATATGTGTGCTGCATCCAAAGAATGCACATCGTACGCACCCGCATGTGTGCTGCATCTATTTAGATAGCCGTCAGTACTCTCAAGCCTGAGCTGCTGAAGTAGATGAGTGCGCAAAGAAATCATTACAGATTCATACTTGCTGGAGACAGTTGTTAACACATGAAACATTTCTAGCTCCGACTACCACATTAGCAGTCGGCACCTCCTTTGTTACGCAACATCTCAAGAGAAGAGTGTGAGATAAACCCTACAAAGCTTGATGAAAGATGAAATTGCAGCATGTGCTTGTACTGAAATCCTGCTGTTGATTCCCCAGCAGTAAAGTGGTTCCAGCAGTGCAGCTCATTTGAGTGGTTACTTGTCCTCTCAGAACACAAAGCACAGATGCACCTTATATAACAACCAGGATTGTCTATTGTAGCTCTTAAGTGGAGACAGATTATATCATTCAGCTTGGGAGAATCTGCAGAGAACAAAGTTATTTGATTCAAGATTTCCTCCAATAAGTGACATCTGTTGTTTGTCTTTGTTTTTAAACTTCATTTCTAGTATTTTAAGTGTCTTGTCTTGTTTTCAGTTTGATTTACTTTAAACTGTGTCTTGCAAAAGATGGGAGAATTGTGGTTCCATCCACGTATCGCGTGTCTGTTGCTTTTTATTTGTCTTTTATGCAAGGAAAATGAAACCAAATGGTAGAAAAGCAAATACACTTTCCAGAGTGTGTCCATAGTGGGACATTAAACCCCTCAGTTTTACAGCCCCACAATAAACTGTGCTTCTGTAGTTCTTATCGTTGGCCTGGCCTTCTGGGAACTGATTCCCCAGTGAAAAAAAAAGCCTGAATAAGGAAACTGTCATGAACTCACAAAATATCTGAATCCATCATAGTGTATGATGGGTTTTACACGATCAGGATTTTAGGGGCCGATCACCGATCAGAGTTTTAAAAAACTGATCACTGATCACGATCCAATCATGTGAGGAAGCAAATGTATCTATTTAGATAACTTGCTTACCTGTATCTATACAGTTTACTGAGTATTATCAAAAGAATTTTTGTTTACATTTTTTTGTCCTGAACTGACTGAGATGAAAAGGTTAAACATCTGTATCCTCTTATGGTTTATTCAGGATGTTCATCTTGTCTTCAGTGTGATCTTCTTGACTATTTTTTGTTTTTGTAAGACAAATTGTTTTAGCTGTACCTTGACAGTTTCGGCTGTCACTTCAGCTTTCATCAGAAGTTGTCGGACTTCCTGGTGTGACGTAGCTGACTAAGAATGCCGTCGTCTCTTGTGTCCTCTTAAGGGCATTCAAGTTTAATCAGGACAAACCAAAATAATTTGAGGCAGTGGCACAAATAATAGGCACAACTTACCTTATTGTAATTAAATTACTTTAATGCAGTTAAATTACTTTTCAAGGATACTGCAAATAAAGGGAAGTAATCTGTCTTAAACAGTCATATAACTGAAATTATTTACAGTCACAGTAGTGCAAATGAAAGGCAGTAACTCTCCCTTGAAACCTTCATAAATGGCACTTGGGTGAACAGAAAATATGGCAATGCACCTGTGCTAGGGATGTAACGATTACCGGTAAAATGGTTAACCGTGATAAAATTACCAACAATTAGTGATACTGTTTTAAATTCTAATTATCGTTAAAACCATGACTGGCTACTGCACTTTGAAAAATGCACAGTGATGCTGCTCAGTGGCTGGAAAAGCAGCAGCAGTCGCAGTTTACAATGTTTAATTCATGAAAACATCGCGGAAGGCAACAAAGGCACCCACATGGACAGTTCTCTTGAGACTTTTCCCCCTTTAAAAAGGACAAAGAAGACATTTAGATCCATTTTGGATATTTTTAAAGATACTGGTGGGTTATTCTATAATACCACGATAAAAATGTAACCGTGATCATTTTGGTTACAATAACCGTGAAATGAAATTTTCACATCGTTACATCCCTAACCCGGGCAACATAATTTCCAACAAATAAAAAAATAAAATGTCTAGAAATAAGATAAAATAAGCACATAAATAAACAAGTAGCACCAAGTACAAAATAGAATTAAATAAAATGTAAATCATAAAATAAATGTACTTAAAAACAATGCTCTCCCTCCTAGGCAAAATGACAATAATGTCATTGATTGGATAAGTTAATGAAGACTTAATGGCTGATCAGAAAATTTGAAAAAAATGCAAAATATTGGCAAATCCGATCAAGCCGATCCGATCGATATGAATACACTATTTGCAAAAAGTTAAGGATATTTGGCTTTTTGTATGATGTCAGAATTAATCAAAAAATCCTCTACAACCTTTCCAGGTGAACTGAATTAAACTTTCTCTGAAAGTTTCAATTCACATGTACATTGTTCAGTGGTTAAATATTTATTCTGCATCATTCTGTTCTCTAAAAACTGAAAGTTGAATATCCCTAATTTTTGTGAGTAGTGTAAATGGAATTGTTAATGGAGGTAGATGGTTCCCCCAACAGAGATGGAAAAAAAAAAAAAAAAGTAAAATGGGACTTCCTGTCAAACAATAATTTGAATGCAATCACAAACTCGAGGTACTTGTGTTCTATGAGGGTGGGGCATATGGCTGCAGTTGTTTCTGATTGGACATACCTGTAATCACACCTGGTGATTGATGGATACTGATCGGGATTAAAGGACTTGTATCATGTTTTTTAAACATTTCAAAAGTCAACTACAGGCATATATAAACTAAATATATTCCTTTCACCACAATAGATACTCATTTGGTGTTAAATAGTAGTGTATAAATAGTAAATAGTAGCAAAATTGTGTTAGCTGATGGCTGCCTGTCTCAGAGAAACTCTTCTGCAGGCTGTTTGCCTCCGCCTGCAGGTCCTCCTGTAGGGGATTGCTAGTTTTGTTTTCCAGCAAAGACCGCAGAATGTTTTTTTTTTTTGGGGTTTCTGTGCAGATGCAACAGTTGACTGTGTTAATGTTTCCATGTTTTTTTTTTCTTCTCTTCACTCAGCTTTTTCCCCCTGTTCCACTCCTTATCATTTCTTTTCTTAAACACCATTTTCCTCTTGTCAGGCCCAGCAATTATATAAAATGCAATTATAAGCAAGCATTCGATTATAAAATGAAGAAATTCAGAATATCAAGAGGAGCCTTACATTCATATGTAAATGAACAAATCCTGTGCTCAACAGTTCGGTACAGGGTCGTGCCAAACCGAGAGTATCGTACCTAACGGTTCAACGCAAATATATGTACCGTTACAGCCGTAGGCTTCTGTGGAAGTGTATAAGGACTGATTGTGAAATCGATGGCAATAAGGGGACACCAGCTAAAATCTTGCCGAGGGTACCAAATTGGTCAGGGCCGGCACTGGGTAGAGTAATCCACAGCGGTATCGTGCGGTATTTCTTTACTTATAATACCCATCTTGAACCATTAACAACCACCATACACTGCATGGCCAAAAGAAAAGTTCCACCTAGATTTAACTAACCAAATGGGTACCAGCCTCCTATTGGATAATTACTGCATGGGCAACTATCTTTCAGCCGGCAACAAGTTATTTAACCCCAACTGGTGCAATGAGTTGCTTCTCATTTCCTAAACACCCATGTCAAAAGACACATCGCCTGGTTGTGGAAAATATGTTAGTCTGTCTGAGAAGGGTCGAATCATTGGCATGCATCAATGCAAGATCTTGGTGAAAAGTTAATGCAACACTGGATGGAAATAAATCTTATGACATTGCAGAAGCTTATTAAAACAGTGCTACAGCGAATCCATACCATAATCAAAGCCAAAGGGGATCTAACGAATGTTTATCCCCCTATCCTCCTTTTTTTTTAATGGAGACTTTTTTTGGCCAGGCAGTGTACAATGCAACCTTAAAAACTGCTGGGTGTCACAGTAGAGTAGAGCAACATGATTAGGCCAAAATAAATGCAGCCAGGCCCGAAATAGAAACGTGACTTCACTCAGCTCCTAAGTCTTTCAAATCAGAGATAAAAACAGAGTAAAATTCACTCTGGCTACAGACTCTCTTTGTAGGACACTTTAAAATGAGATAATTTGGTTAATTTATGAAGGGAAAGTCAGGAAATACACTTGATCATTACTGCATGGTAAGACTTGTGCACTTAACAGGCAATGTAAGAAACATAAGTGAGTAATTACCTCCATCAGGAGGCGGGAGCTATATTTTCATCGGCATTGGTTTGTCCATTTGTTGGTTTGCTGGCTTGTTGGTTTGTCTGTTTTAAAAATAACTTGAATGTCTTCGACTAGCCTTTGCCCTAATATGTGATGACAAATTGATGTGGTTATATCAAATACACCGACAAACTTTGTCAGTGGCAGGGTGGGGGTGGGGGTGTACGCAGCGGTGCCCGTGTCAATAAATGCCACACTTGTTGTTTTATTTCCATATTTTACCACTTCCATCAGCTGTTAATTACATTATCTGCTAGATTTTGCATCAGGTGGTGCTTTGGATCAGCTTCTGGATCCAGGAATTTTGTAAAGGGGAAATGAGCTGCCTGGCAAAGTTCTGCACTCCAAATGCTTTTCCAGTTCAACATGTAATGGAAAGATTGCCATGGCCCTTCTATACTGTAGCTCCAGATATCACATAATTGCTGTTATATTTCGGTTTTCAAAAGTAACTAGATTTAGGGTCCTTTTCTACACAAAAGTCATCAAGCTGGTAAAATGCTCATCTAATTCAGTCATCTATTGATGCAGAGGCAAGGCTTGTTCCATGCAGAAAGTGCTGAACATATGAGGATCTTTGCAGGCTCCTGCAAAGACACCATTTTTTTGTTTGTTTGTTTCTGTATAAATAATTTCCTGTTCATTATTAGTTGAACAAAGCTGCTCAGTAAGATGAGGTTGGACCCTTGTTACCTTTTTGTTGCATGTTATACTTCAGGCTATAAATGAACAACAGTAGCCTGTCATTCATTTGATTAATTTCCAAAACATGCTGAATCAATAGTAGAAATAATTGGTTGTGTTTGCAGCAGTGGGGTGTAAATTAACTGTATTTGTTAAGAAAATGCCATGGTTTTTAGTGTTAATTTATGTTTACTGGATAATAGCAGCAGAAAACAAAAGGAAATGGGGGCAGACACATGGTTTGGGTTGCTGTGAGTACTACAACCCGGGACATCTCTGTTGAACTTGTTTTGTGTGTGCGTGTGTGCTTTGAATCTCTTGGTGACCCTTGCTTTTGAAACTTGAAGGACCTAAACCCAGAGCAGATTATAGTTTTAGGTTTCTTTTTTCCTTTCCTGTTGTTGTGTTGCGTGATTGTTGTAAGATTTGTCTGTTCAATGATCTCCTCCATCCTAAAGCAGTGCGGATTTTCTCTGCTGATGGAGTTGTTTCTCTCGGGGTCACATTGCTCCAATCCTCGTGACTACAAATCCCTGAAGAGCATGAAAGTCGTGACATTTTCTGCTGCCACCGACCAATCACTTGAAAGATGAAGTGTCATGGGAAGTTCTTCAATCCCAGCCAAAGCTTTTTTAGCAACTTGTGGTGGCCGAGCGCTGTATAAACACATTCTTCGTTGGTTCATCTGTTTTGGCTGCTTGTTTTCAGCATCCACAAAGCTGTTTAGATCCACGTTTGCGCTCTTCCTCACCTTTCACATGTCAGCTTTATTGTGACTGACAGTAAATGCAACGGCTTCATCTATGATCTCTCCTCTAATCCTTTAGAAAACTAATGCACTTAAGGCTTTCATAGATTAAAATCAAGTAGTGGGTCAGTTTGTGGGCTAGAATAACGGTGAGTTTATATGTTAATGAAAATATTTACGATTGTGTTATTTTGACTGAACAAAATCATCAGTTACTTTGATATGTTTTAGTTCTCTGATAAGCTAGATAGAAGAGCCACAACTATTCAAAAAGGAATATTATATTACAGTTTTTGCATTTAAAGAAGGTAGGAAAAAAGTCTTCCTTTGTGTGACGGGGGGGGGTTAAACTACAAGGAAATAGCTTATTTTGTTAAATTACTGCAGCTGATATTTTATAAAGAAAAAAGCTGCAGAATTGAAATATATTATTTACACAAGCTCCTTACATTCAGTCATGAATTCTAATTAATGCTACTTTATGAGAATAAGTGAGCATCACATTGGATGCTGTGGCAGCAATTATGCAGTGCAAGTTTATTTGTATCGGACATTTCTGTGTGTAAGACAATTCAAAGTGCTTTACATAAAACATTAAAAGCATTACAGTAGGGTGCAGAGGAGGCATTAAAAAGAAAGAAAATTGTAGCTGCAGTATTTCCTGTGCTGCAGGAGATGCTTAAAGAAGCGTGGAAGCTCCTTTCCTTTGCATTTGGAAAATTCTGCTTGTTCGCTTCATGTCTGCCACTGAAGTATTTCAGTGATTTTTTACTCAGTTTGGACCCTTATTCTAAGCTGCAAGACTATTCAGCCACACCCAGTTTCATAATGTCTGAGCAGCATAAACTGCCAAAAGCTGCATTTCCTCAAATGTCCACCCTCTGATAGCTTTAATTTTTTTTTTTTTTTTTTAGTCAGTTTCCCCACTTGTTACAACAGTAGGGAGTAATGGTTTGTAACTCACCATATTTTATATTAATTATAATATGTTTTTTAAGGAATTTGTCATTTTGGCATGACCTCTGTGAAAGGCAAGCAAAATGTAGATAGCACAGCAGTAAAAAAAAAAAAAAAAGACTGGGCATGTGAAGAAGGAGCCAACCAAGTACCACCTCCCACCACTGGTCTTCCATAAATGAGGATGATACAGGACCCAAGTTTGAAATTAGCAATCTGTCATTTTGCTTCTGCGATCATTTCTGCACAGTTAAGTCCTCCCACTTTAGTTCCAGTCAAACAGATGAATGCAGGCCAGATTCTCTAGAGAGCACCAAGAGACTCCAGAACCAGAATCGTGTCTGTCTGAACGTACCTTCAGTTCTGCCTCCTATAACCAAACAAGGTGACAGCTGTAGACCAAACAGCTTCAAGTTATCAAACCAATCAGTCTTAAGCTTTTTAGAATTATGAGCCTTCTCTTATACTATAGATAGGTTTCACAGCCAGAAGCATGGGAGCTGCCATGTCTGCTAGTTTCTGCTATGGATTTCTGGTTAACACGGTTGCAGGGTATTTTACACTGAGGACATTAACAACACACATACAAAGAGATGCCGAACTTGATGATTGAAAATTAGATTTTGTGAAACCCAAAAAGGTTCTTGGACATATTGTGCCATATGTGGTTGCAGCAGCTTGTGAAAACCAATAAATATGTACTTTGTAAAGTGAGCAAACTTACCATAGGACAGCAGCTGTGCGGTGGCATGACTGACCGGGACAAGCTATACAGCTGCAGCCCGCAGTCTCCACCTCTTCATCCTCCGTAACTTAAGCCTTTTGACAGGAATCATTCAGACACTGGCTTGGTTGAACGTCTGCCTCCATGTAGGGATGCACGATATTGGAATTTTGGCTGATACACTGAAATATTTCAATATTTTCATATGCTGATATCATATCAACATTTTAAAATGCTGTATCGATTTATTTTACTAACAAAATATTGCGAAATTTTGTCACAGAATGAGAAAAATCTCCCAATATATTGTAAGAGAACGATTAAATCTCATGAGATTTCATAGGTAAAATAGATCAATATTGTATTTTCAAATATCAATATGAAATTTGCAAATGAAAATATTGCGATAATATAGTGTATTGATATTCTTTCCGACCCTTTATATTTGTTTTTTTACACAAATGACCGTGTATAAACTCTGTTCACACAGAACATCCTAAAAGAAACTGTCTTTAGAAGTTTTAAAGTCTGTAAAAAGATTTTTTTTGAAGAAGAAGTTTTTTTTTTTTTTTTTTTTTTTTAGATTTTAGAAACAGCGGCCTGATCAGTTAAATATCGGTTAAATATCAGTGGGGTGGCCAATGCTCGATACTCAGTTTTAAGGCCGATATAGGCCAATACCGATGGGGGACCAATTATATCGTGCATCCCTACCTTCATGTACACTAAACTGCCGTGTTTGTGTAGGCTATCAACATAAAGCCGACTGTGTCGCTTTGCAAGTCTCTGTTCACCACCAGACTCAACAAAGTGCAAAAATATTTTGCTCGTTGCAACATTCGGCCATTTCATCATATTATTCTCTCTGTTCAATGTTGTAGCAGGGTCAGGAAGTACTAAAATACCTTATTTTATCAGAAATAAATTAGAATGCTACCATCTTGCAGACATTACTAATTCATGTAAATGAATGCAGATCTTTATAGACCGGAGGCACTTAGCAGAAATTGATCGATTGCAGAAGTAAACAGGAAATGTTGGTGAAACTTGTCCATACTTTTCATCATTTCTAAACAGAGAAAAAAAAAATCTGTAGAAACATGACTCATAAACATGCTTCCCAAAATATATTGTCCTCATTAAATTTTTTTATTTTACAGTTTAATTTGACAAAAAAAATTATCATGCCTGTCTTTTTATGTTTACAAATATTAGTTCTAAAAAGCATCTAGTTTGTAGCTGTTAGATCATAGTTTCCTGTCTCTATTCACAGCATCAGTCCCAGAAATCAAAGCAACTGCTTTAGAGAAACGCTAATTGAAAGTGACATTTGGTTAGAGGTGTCATCCTGATGAAGTAGAAAGACATCTTGATAAAGTGTCTCCAATGGAGACATCAGCCTTACCTGCCCTGAAACTTAAAAAAAAAAAAAAGTTGTACTATAAATGAACAATATACTTATCCAACTAATGTTATCCAAATTTTAAAAAATGCTACAGAGGAGGGTTTTTCTTTATCATCACAGGCTCTGCTAAGCTCAGTTCCTCTGCCCTGCTGTCACTGTGGTCTGACAGGGTTGTCTGTACCTGCAGGAGGGTGACAGAGTCCCTGGTAAAATTACCCAGGCTTCCTTACTGTCACAAGACATCCGTCCAACACTTTGTGGGGTCTTGTGTCATTACCATGAGTCATCTCTATGGAGCTTTTGTTTCTTTATGAGCGAGTGTATGGCGGCTTGTTGGATTTTTAGCTTGTCTAACTGCTCTAATTGTGAGTGCTGAGCTTTTAGCTGCAGCAATCTGTCTTTGTTTTCTTTTCATTTTCAGCTGTTAGGCAAGCCAGGTCTCAGTAATGTGCATGGATATGTGGGTGAGAGTAGCTACAGATGTTTGTTTGTGTGAGCTGTATGCACTGATCACTATGGCTTGTGTATATATACAGTATATGTGTGTACGCGTGTGTGTATGTGTGTATATGTATGCATATAATAGTCATAACACACTGCTGTGTTTTCTCTCCTGTCATGTCTCGTCCTCCTTCAAACGCGTTAAAATGTTGCCTCTATAAATGCTGTAGAGACGCTGTGTCATGATTGGACTCGCTGTCTGGGGGCACTGTGCTTCATGGGCCATTTAAGTTTCATCACTCACCACTTTTGTGCTGCACAGACACAAACACAAAAAAGATTTCAATAAAAAAATATTTTCATAACTCTACATTTGTCCCTTTAGAGTATGTTTTTGTGGTGGTTTAAATTTCGTTTGCTTTGGAAAGGCAAGAAAGAGAGTGGAGAAGCTCTCCATCCCTGTGATAAGTACCAGGGTGTTTACAGCGGTATTTTATAAACATTTTTTTCTTCTTTATTTTTCAGTGAAACCCTCAACTTGTGCACAGTTATTTTAAATGGTTCATTGTCAGTTTTGTGGTGTTAGAATCATTTTCTTGTTGTCCAAGCTATTCTCTTTTAAACCTACTTTGATGGTGTTTAATTAGATTAATTCTTCTCGCGGCCAGAAAATGCTCCATATGCCACCATCTGCAACACAAGCCCAAGGCATTCTTTTCATGAAATGGTAATCCTGAATTCTTTTTTAAAGTTTTCTTGTCTATCAGAGCTCAACTTGACCATTTTGTGAATAAGTTATAGGCCAAAGAAGCCCGCCCGGGCCCTCCTTCGTCCTGCCACATTGGGTTGTAGTGAGAGGATCCTGTTGAAATTCATCCAGCCTGCAGAATGCCAGCTGTGACACTGACCAATCAAATCTTCACTGTCTCCATGCGGGTGCACTCATTTGAATTCACACAGTGACTCCAGAAGATGGCTCGTTAACTGATTTCTGTTGCTACCATCCAAGGCTACTTCTTATTACATATTTTTTTTAATGCTTTAGTGATGCAGTGTGGCACAGTAAAAGAGCTACACATTTGTAGGAGGAGGCTGTATCCATCCCAAAGCCAACCACTGATCTCATTAGTGATAAATCTGCATCTCTAACTAAGCAGAGGGCAACTTATCATTCTACAGTACCTGCACGGTAGTTCCTGCAGCAACAACACTGCAGTTTCAAGGCTCTCATTTTCAGTGCCACTTTCAGTTCTTTTCGCATGTCATGTGTACATATTTTTTTTAAAAGTCCTGAGACTATAGCCTCCCATACTGCAAACACATCCAAGATCAAAAGTTTCATGAGAGCACAGTGGAGTCTAGTGCAAGGAGAAGAGGTTGAGCTTGAGTGCAGGACGTTTGCATGCGTAAAACTAAGGCCTAGTCCACACGGAGCTGAAGCCGGTTCAGGTGTGAAACCAATAGCAGAAATCCGGGGAAAGGTTTCACCATCCCCATGAAACCGCTGTAGTACATCCTACAAGGCTGTGGGTGGTGCTATGATGATTAAAGTGTGACTCTCCGAACCTAGAACAAGACACAGCACATGCGCAAATAAAGTCTCACCGTGTGTCGTTGGAAATCAACAAAGGAAGAGCAGAAAGATAAAGATGGCTGACGATTTACGATTCAGATTCAGACTCAGACTCAGACAACTTTATTTATCCCCTGGGGGCGATTCTGTTTGCAGACCTTGATGCAGCAAGGACAAAAACTACACACTAGGGATGGGCGATATTTTATCGTGTGCGATATATCGTCAAAGAAATTCCCCACAATAACAATTTGAATTTATCGTTTTTATCATGAGATGACAATTTATCAGGTTGTGTTTGCAGTTGCACTACTTTGTTTTTATAAGCTGAGTTAGTTTTGCTGTTTGCATCGTTTGAATAAATGTGGAATTTGGTCTCTCATATTTCAGACTTGTTTGCTTGGTGTCACTACAGTTTTGCAATACAGGTGCACTACTTGAACTTAATTGATATAGTTTAGTGGCTTCTAGTATTTTGTAGGGCTTTCAAGACAGAATTTAGTGACAGATTTATGATACAAAATATTTTGCTAATAGTTTTTATCGTCACTTATCGTTACCGTGATAAATAAGAGAAATTATCGTGATATATTTTTTAGTCCATATCGCCCATCCCTAGTACACACACATACACATAATTACACATAGGATCTATCAGTGTGCAGGACAGAGGATAACAGAGGATCCAGCCATAAGTGCAGCAGTTTTACAATTAGAAAAATGCTTAGGTACGAGGCAAACGCTAAAGTTTTCTACACTGTTAAAAACAGTCGCTCACCGACGCCATTGCTGTTGTGAATTTTTTTTCAATGAACTTGTTTTTGTGAACGAGACCAAGGCGCATTGTCACACTGACGTCATACCCCACCCCTACCCCCCTTTCTTGCGCGGTTACGCCGTCCCCATGAAACATAAACCGGTCGAGGTTTTAAACCTTTCCACCTTGGAATCCGGTTTCAGTCATGACCGGTTTCAGGAGGCTAACTTTGCTGTAATTCAGGACCGTGTGGACGGCCCCTAAATCTGTGAAGAGAGTACGGAGTTTTAAATTTGAGCACTACATATTTACATGCAAACAAAGACATTTTAAGTGCTTACGCAGAGTTTTGAGGGAGAGAAGTCCAGTAATTGAGTATGAAAACAAACTGCACTTCAGGTGCAGTACATTTTTAATGAATTTCCAGTGGTTTGGGCAACAGCAGAAGTTCTGTGGTTGTTTCTGGGCATTTCAAAATGTTAAAGCTTGTTAAACGTGGTTGGGTTTGTTTGTTTTTTGCTTCTTTTTTTTAGCTCTCATCTCTGTAACTTAGCTGTTCATTATAACAAAAATTTTTACCGGGTTGGCCAGACGTGGCACGGCATGTCACCCTGAAGGTACAAACAAAGAACCCTTTGCTTTTGGACTGTTTGTATGCATGACTATGACAGGCAAGCTCTCTCCACCCTCTCTTTCTTTTCTCCTCGTCCTATTCTTTTTTTTTTTTTTTTTGCGCTCCAGCAAGCTGCACGGTTGACAGCTATGATGGCTCTGGTCCCTGACGAGAGTGGAATTTAATGAGCACTATGAAATCTCTCCTCAATCTCAGAAAGTGGTCTGCACATTATCCATCCACACTTTTCAGAACTGATACACATCCATCAGAGAGCAGAAGAAAGAGGTAAACACAGACTTCTTTTAAAGAGTTGTGTTAAGCGGGTTTCCCACCTGAAGCTGACTAAAAAGGACAGAGCCAACTTATGCTTACATGAAAATAAAGATTTCAAACTTTTTTTGCCCCCTCATTTCAATCATCTGTGCCTTCACTCCTCATTACACATTTCACACCCATTGCATCAGAGAAGGATTGCAGCTTGGTAAGTTAGTTACAACCATGTTGAAATGGTCGATGGGGATCTGTCAGCGATCCTTCATCTGCACAGCCAGAGTCCCGATTAAACATCCAGCACCTCCCAACATGAGGGGGCAAACACTAGATTCAGCACCAGACACTGTCAAAATGACCTCTGATTCAACAGCTACAGTTCCTCTCCTTGATGTTTCAGGATTGATATGGAAGACACCTCCACCCTCTTTTTTCTCTCCATCTATCTGCCTCAGTCTTTGCTCATTCTCTTCTTTCTGGGAGGCATCCTGCTGACATGCTCTCCAAGGAGTCTTATTGATATGCTTAGAGAGGCATTGCAGACGAGGAGAAAGAGGGAGAAACAGCAGAATGAAAGTCACACACTGCAGCAGCCTATTCACTGACTTTCAGTACCAGCAACAGTATAAAATCACTAGTCACCCAGCAGGAAAATGTCATAGGTCTTTTAGTCGGCTGCACTAATGCCATTCTTCCTCCGCTGGATTGTAATTACACTCCCGCTCTGGGATCGACAGATTGCCTTTTGGGCTTACATGTAACTAATCTTTGGAGCTTCTTTCATGTGGAGACATATCTCATAAAGATTAACTCCCTATCATAATGTGAAGGAAACGCTTGCACTTAAACGTCACTCCTTTTTTCTTTTTCTGACATTCACCTCCCACAACGTATTTTGCCCATCTGAGACATGTCAGGAGATTTATCAAGGAAATCCAATCTGACTGTTAAGCCGGCTTGTTTATTTGTTTTCCTCCGAGTTGCACAAATGTTTCCCTCATTTCTGTGTGCATTTCGTCACTTCCTAAAAACCCTCTCTCTTGGGAGAAGCATTGTTTAATATTTATTCAGCACAGGAAATGATGCAAGTTGAGCTTAATTTTCAATGCCACGGCTGTGTTAAGCTTGATTGTGTTTTGTCTTTGGACAAAAAGATTGGTGTATTAACTTATTTAGTCATTCTTTTAAATAAAATTTGATTCTATCCGATATCCTGCTTTTTAAGGGGAGAACTTGGGGGTTTTTACTTTCAGGAAATCACGGTTGGCAATTTTCACAAGTTTTTTAACTTGTATGGACAAATCAGTAAGCAATTGACTTGACTTTTGGGCCAGATTCATGTTGTAAATAAAGGATTTTGAGAAGCTTTGCAGGATTAATGATGATGGCAGCCTTTATTTGTTACCTCAACTTTCTGTTTCTGTGCCATTCTACATGAAGAATGCGTTTCCAGGTCAACACGGACCTCAAAACATACACACAGGTATCAATGTATCAATGACTGGCCAACAGTGGCAGAAAATCTAGAAAACAATGTGGCTGTAAAGGCTCAAGGAACCACGTCCACGTTCAAGCATCAACTCTGCTGGACTTTGAATTTATAATCATGTGACAAGGACATAAAATTAGCCAAAGCATTAGCTGCTAGCGTACTTCTGAGTGCAGGATGAGTCATCAACATGTTTTACTATTTTCCAGGACACAAAATACTCCACAGTATCATCAGAAATAACTGCATGAGATATGGTAATATGAGGTCACTTAACCATTAAATTAGATTTTATAGATGTTTTGAATGTTAGAAAAGTTAGAAAAGTGTTCATCATTATTTGCATATGTTCTGTTCACCAACCTTTTAATTTTACATAGTTTGTTAGAGCAGAAACGGATTGGGACTCAAGGACTAAAAAATAACATCCTACTAATCAAGGTAGAGCATTCACAATATTGAATAAGAAGAAAAAGTATATTTTAAGGTAATGTATTGCTGTGAAATATTTCTTGACAAGGCAACTATTTTTATCCATATACATTAACGATGACAACATTTAACCTATAATATCAAACTTGAGAGATGAAGGATGTTGTGCATAGTTTTGCAGGCAAACCACAGAGACCAACAAACCCCAAATATACGATATAAATAACAATGAAACAGATTATGTCAGTGGTTTTAAAACCCCCATCTCATTCTCATCAAACCTTTTATTGGTTGATTGGGCCAGCATGGTCATCCTGAGAGATGATCACCTAAAGCCACAAAGCTACTTTACTGTGTGAGTCATGGTTCAGGCTTTATCACCTATTTATGAGGATTTTAAGATGTGTTAAAACATCAGGAAGAAAAATTTCTATCAGCCCCTCTTTCTCTTTAAAAAAAAAAAAAAATCTGTTGGAGTACATTTCTGAAAATGGTGAACATGCCTTATCAAACGTAAAAATCGTATTTCAGGAGCTCCCTCATCTTCACGCTTGCTTCTTCTCCTGTGCTGGTTCTTTGGAAGGCAGGCTGTCGTGGAAAACAGCTTTTTGTTGCCTGTTTACGCTTGTGTACTCCCAGGTGATCCTTTGAGATTTGTGAAGGTTAGAGAGGGAGTGTGGAGGAAAATCAATTCTTTTTATTTAATTTTTTTCTCTTTTTTTTTCATTTTTGAAAAAGGGGGATATAAAAGCCTGCTATGAAAGCCAGCAGCTCCCATGACCTCCCACTACTCCTGAGCTTCTATCATGGGCTCAGCCTGTCACTGAGTCACCTCACTTGGCATGCAAACACACAGGACCATGCATAAATCAAGCCACACATGCAGTGATTGATTTGGCGCTCCGTGTCTCCCACTTACTTTCACTCGCACATGAACACCTTGTTTTCTGGATGCAGTCGGCTGATGAGACGGTCATATTACTTTGCTTTGCGTTGTCGTGCTGTAACTGACTTTACTCCTACACGCGTAAAGACACATTACACTAACCAACTTGTAGGCTCCAAGCCTGAGGGGGGCTGGGGCTAATTTGACAGCTGCCATGGCTCATTATCTGACGAGAGACTTGGCCCTGCAGTGAAAACTGTATCAGCATAGATGTTATTTGCAATAACTTGACACATTGGAGGCTGCCATTGTAATATGCACGTCGTCAAAGCAGATACCTAAGGAAAGGTGCCTTTCAATTCTAATTTTATATCTAATGAAGAGCATATGAGCCCTCTCCTCTAGCTGCTGTTTAACAGTCTTACCATGTTGCCATCTTGTCTTTGCTTTACCCTTCTGTCTCCTCTTGACCCAGATTTGAACATGGACTCCTTCAGCACCAAGAGCTTAGCCCTCCAGGCACAGAAAAAGCTAATGAGCAAGATGGCCACCAAGAGCATGGCCAACCTCTTCATAGACGACACCAGCAGCGAAGTGCTGGACGAGCTGTACCGCGTCACCAAGGAGTACACGCGCAACCGCAAAGAGTCCCAGAAGATCATCAAAAACTTGATTAAGATGGTGGTGAAGCTGGGGGTGCTCTACAGAAACAACCAGTTCAGCAGCGAGGAGCTGATCCTGGTGGAGAACTTCAGGTGGGAGGATTTTTTTTAAAGTTTTTGCTTCCAAAATATTTAGATGAGAGAAAAGTAGAGATGTCTGATATTATCGGCCTACTGATATTATGGGCCGATATCGGTATTAAAATGTGATGTCAGAAAATATCTGCATCTGTTTTTATTTATACCGATATCTCTACTAACAAAATCTCGCAAGATTTTGTAACGGAACAAGATCTCGTGAGATTTTTAGTTCCATTGGTCCAGCATGTATAAAAGTCCCTGTTATTCTGGAAGAACTTCGTATCCCAGCATTTCTTTTAGAGTTATGTGACTATGATGCAGCTGCTGCTGCTGCTACAGACTGACTGGTTTTAAGTTGTTGGTTAAGTTACCAAGTTGTTATAAACTTGGCCACATGTTGGCTAATATCTGATATAAGGCAGCCAGATGTCCCAAATGAACTCCTCTGGCTGAATTAAGGCTATTTTGAGATCTTTGCTCTCGGAGCAGAATATAGTTGCATCCCTCCAAATATGAAAGATACAACCTCACAGTTGTCTGCATAGATTGATATCAGTTGATATCGGAAATTAAGAGTTAGACAATATTGGTATATCTGATATCGGTAAAAAAAAAGGCCAATATTGAACATTCCTAGTGAAAAGTGCTTTCATGTTTGTGCATGAAGACTCTCCAACAACTTGTTCCTCATGAGGTATTTTGTGTTGATGATTTGAACAAATATTTACAACTCAAGTTGAGGTTCACTGAGTCCTCACTGCAGAGTACTCACCTCCTCGTGGATTTAAACCATGACTATAAATGGACAGCTTCTTTGTGTCTTGATTTAGTAGAAATTTCATCAGGAGCTGACGGATCCCGACAAACAAAAAAGGTGAAGCCTTGCAGAAAACTGCAGTGCAAGTGTTTTGTGTGCTGATGGAGGCAGCCTAATGAAATTGACTTTGACATCAGTTTGTGTGTTTTCCACTAAAACAGCTGAGAGGCATAAGAAGATGACATAGGTGCACAGTCTGGAGAATGGTGGCTGCATTGGCACTGAAATCTGTGACTGTGCATGACTGAACTGTAACTAATGTGTGGAAGCTGTGAAACCTCTAAAGAAAAATCACAAGACAGCAGTTTCTATCTTTATTCACTAGTGCTGCACTCTTGTCAGAATGAGAAGCTGACATCTTGTCTTCTCTGCCTCACCGTCTCACAGGAAGAAGGTTCACACTCTGGCCATGACAGCGGTCAGTTTCCACCAGATCGAGTTCACCTTTGACCGTCGCGTCATGAGCGCCATTTTGAACGAGTGCCGGGAACTCCTGCACCAGGCCATCAAGCGCCACCTGACGGCAAAGAGCCACTCGCGGGTGAACCACGTCTTCAATCACTTCGCCGACTGTGACTTCCTGGCGACTCTGTACGGGCCCTCTGAGGTTTATCGTGCCCACCTGCAAAGGATCTGTAACGGGGTCAACAAGATGCTCGATGAAGGGAACCTCTGACCTCCGCTTGCCTAATTATCAGGCACATTTACCTCTTTGTCCGCCCTTCTTGCAGGATTACCTTTTTTTTTTTTTTAGATGACAATCATGAACATTGATATTTTTCATTTGTTGTTTTTGTGTTTGTGTCCCTTCCAGATATTACTGTAACACTGACATTTCCTTGCTAAGTTTATCCAAAGAATATTGCTTTCTTAGTTTGACCCTTTTTTTTTGTCACTTCACAACTGACAAATCCAGCTGATGTTTTCTTTGTTTATTATTTTCCGTGAATGTAAAGCTCAGTGCTCTTATCAGTATATTCAGGGGAGGAGTCCTGGAGTCCTTGACAGATTAGTTCATCCTCATTGCAGCGGCTCGCCAGCTCCAGCTCATCCAGACACAGGCCTTCAGCTGTATCTCTGTGAGAAGCCTTTAAGGAATGTGGACCAAGAAACGAAGAAAGCAGTTCCCAAGGATCTAAGAAAAGTGATGTTTTTTTTATTTGTTTTGTTTTCTAAAGGTAGCGTTGCACTCAATCCTGAACAAGCGCTGTATGTACTTTCCTGCAGTAGTGAAACCATGTGAAGCACAGCAGTTGAGTAATCCTGCTTAGCCTACGTTTTACTGCTCTCACCACCATGCACTGAACAGCGCTTTGTAGAGAAGCCAGGCTTTTTTGCATTGAAGGCAACTGTAAATGCAGTTTTGTTTCTAATGGTCTGGTTTCTAGCCACCACAACAAAGATGAAGTATTTGGGTCATAGGAAACATGAAGGAATTTGTTTGCGCTGCTTATTGTTGATTGTCTCCAACGTCTGGCTGGCTGTGCGCTCATCTGGTCAGGAAAAGTCACTGTGGGGGGAAGCAGCACAGTGTGGCGCCAGGTGCTCAGGTTGCTCAAGCTTTTATTAGAGGGGAATTAGGCACAAGCTCAGTTGAACTGCACGTCATAATAGTTGTTGAATCCCAGGGCCGGGTGTGGTTCAGATGTTGCTTTGTTGCCAGTTTTTAGACAAAAAAAGCACTACAACTGGTTCAGATTCGGACTTATCTGGAAAAAATGACTCCCAATGAGCAGGGAGATGAAAGGCTGGCTGAAAACTGCAGCTCTACGTCTGTGCGGAGGACCCGGATGGGTATAGCGATTAAAGCAGAAACAAACACAGTACTGGATTGTACTCGCCCACTGCAATTATAGCCCTGGACTCCGGGGTGGTATAATGGCCTGGAGCTTGCCTCTGTCGAGCAGCCACTCCATTTCACCATACAGCAGCCTTATGAAATGTGATGGAGATGGCCATCTCTGTTTGCATGGTGCAAGTCCTTTTAATGGAGCGAAAGATGTTGCATTTCTTCCCTTTTGTGCATATGAGTGGTTACTACTACCCCTCTCTAACCTCATATAATGGCCATCTTTCCTTTAAGTCTATGTGTTTTTGTATCACTGAGTCTGTCTGGGAGATTGTTTTGTGCTGCAGCCTCATTTTGTATTCTGAGGGTGTGTATGCGTGTGTGTTTGTGTGTACCTGTGAGAGAATTGGAAATTGAGCCGTGTAATAAGCGCTGTGCTTTCCCAGATAGGATTGCTGAAACTTTAACTTCTTCCTCAGTAGCTCGGCCAAAGAAAAATAGGACTGATGTTACTCAAAATACAGTCTTTCTTCAGCGGAATACGGAAGAAAACATGATGCACTTGTTAATTGCGATCCTACCTACTCCGAGTGATGGAGACACAAAGGAGGCTGTGTTGGTCTTAGTCTGTTTTATCCCAGCTCCTCGCTCTTAGATGACTTCCCTTCTCATTTGTTAGACTTATTTTACTGCTTCAGTTTGCAGAGCTTTGAGGTAAACTCTTTAATTCTTTGCCCCCGAACAGTTGCTTTTGTCTTTTGATGCTGTTTTTGTCAATACGTCCACATCTCAAGGCTGGTTTAAATCCTCCTCTGTTTAAAAGCAACCCATCACTCTCCAACGGCCTCACTGATTTTACTAAAGCTCTCACACAAAACTTATGTTGCATTTTTACTGTTGTGAAATGTCTTTGGTTTCACCCATGTACATGTCTCTGTATTTTGTTTCAGCACAACAAATGTAAAACAATACCTTTTTTTAAAGAATAAACTTGGTCTTTTTATTGTCCTTAATCACTTGCACAATGTCCCATCAGTATGTTGTAGTTTTTTCTGCCCAGATTGGGAGGGTAATCTGACTGAGTGTCTGACCTGGATTTAGTCTGCCAAATCCCTTCCTCTTGCTCCCAACATTGTTAGGACACCATGAAGGAAAACACAAACTCATCTGACTGACAAAACAATTCAAGCTTGGGTCATTACTTTCCACATCCTACAAGCCCACGCCACGGTCAAAGGTAGAACAGGAAATGAGTAATACGGAAAGACTTTACGCTTCTGTTTTTGGACATTTAAACAGTCAGCTCTGCATCAGTTTAATTTCAAGCACTGTGTGTAAATACGGTGTTATTTTAATCTGTCACTGACTTTTCTGCTCCACAGACTTTGGAATGATAATATGGTCCTCCCTGCAGCACACTTGAAAGGCTACAGTGGAGCCAAGTGTCCATTTATCCTTTAATACGGCCTTTAACTCAACATGCAGTTGTGTGTGAGTAGTTCAGAGTATGTGTTGGGACTAAAATAAGACAGGAGTAGGAATCAGAAGCATTGCATTTTATATCCTCAATGTTTAACCTTCTTATATGATGATGACTGCAGCTAAATCAGCTTGAGTTATTTGTTCTTGTTCTCAGTTGCATTGAAGCTGTATAAGAAAAGTGTAGCTGGGATGGTAAAAGCTTAAAGAATTTGCTTATTTTTATGTGGGTTTATGTCTCCTTCAAAACACTTTCTGAAAATGTAAATTTCTGGACAGTCACGACTTGATTATCAAGGGATGTGAATGAGGGCTCTAATACATTTTGGTAAAGCTAGCTTCTGCTGGGGCATAATTATCATTTCTACATAATGAAGTGACTACAAAGGAGCTGGCCTGCATCCTAAAAAGGGAGCTGGGTAGATGAAGCATGCAAAGGACCCATTACTCTTCCTGCGAGTGTTCAAGCACTGATAATCAAGTAATGATCAGAGGTGTTGACTCCTTACCTTAACTTAAAGAAAGTTGAGAGACTGTCGCCGGATTAGACAAAACGGTTGTTTATTTGCTTGGCTGCGTACACGTACAGCTCTGAGAGGAAGGACAAACTGAGCAGGATTTTCACGGTCCATTCCTGCAAGGATACAGGCAGTTAGTTTTGGCGCAAGACCACAAAGTCTGGCTGCATGTCAATGAGGGCACAAACACCCTGATGTTTGAGTTCTGAGTGCAACAAAGCAAACCACAGGATGTTGTGTTCAAACAGCAGGCTGTGGTCTGCACTCACACAGCAACACACAGCCAAACTTTGACTGTAGGTTTTTCTCCAGAAAGAAAGCCGTTTTGCTTAATGAGTGTGGAAAAGAGCTGCAAGTGCAAGCAAAGGACGAGTGGCACTAAAGAAGAACGGGTAACATGATTCAACAGTCTGTTTATGTGATGTTAACTTTTTCTTTTTAGGGAATACTATCAGACGTATGTATTTGCTTTTTTATGCTGCAGCTTAGAGTAGAAGCAGGTTTATTATTCAGTCATCACATCATCTCTTTTCTTTCTCTATTTCTATGGAAATCAATGTGTCAAGGCCAACATCCCAAGCTAACAACTGCATCTACACTTTCTAAATCTTATTACAGTGTGTGATGCAGTAAAGGAGAAGCCCCTTTTTATATGAGGCCTTTTCTGACATTTTGAGCACCTCTAAGGTTTTTTTTTTTTTTTTTCCTCAAGCTCAATCTCATGTAGGTTAGCTGGCAGAGCACAGCAGAGTTGGTGCTGCTTATTATGTATTACTTTGCTTTTGTAGTCCCTCCACATCGTTACTCATCCACTATGCTTAAAGGTGCTCTCCCCTCTGGCAAGCACGGCTATGACAGTCAGCTTGGAAGTTAGAAGTCTTTCAAAAGTCTGTGCTTTCCTCCCCTTTTCTCTGTCTCTCTTCTACTCTGTCTCGGTGTCCCCACGTCTCTCTCTTCTTTTCTTACTCTGTAGTCCTCAGAGAGCACCTGACTGACGTGTTGTTCAAGGATGAAAAGCGCAGCGGAGGGGAATCCAAAAGCAAACAACGCAAAAAATATACATGAGCGGATGTGAAAGACATTGCTGTACCCACACACGCGTTGCACAGAACTCTGCGCCCGAACCCCTCAGGATTATCAGCAGCATGACAGTGGACACTTCAGGGAAGACAGCATCTGCTCCCTTCCATTTTTAATTCTGCATAACAGAACAATATGTTCTCGAGAAACTTCTCATTTCCACTTTGGGTAAATGTAGAGCTAAATAGAGAAATATGAAGACTTATAATCCTCCTCTGACTGCACCGTTCTGCTGTCCAGCCGGCTATAGAAAGTTCCCAAGTGCCCCGAGGCATTCTCACTGTGACTAAAATCCATTTTGCACAGGAAATTTTGACAGACATGGAGTCTTCGCATTTCAAAGCACTTCTTTCCCATTTATCTTTTTCACTGAGTTATGTAAGATTTGCACCGGTGTGCTCTCAGTCTGTGTGGAAGACATTCAACCTGGAAACTGTCCTTGCAGTGACAGCAAACACAAGGTTTGCAGTGGAGTGCCCCAACACACATTGCTTATTGTCGCATTCAAAACAAGTGAGAGAGCGCTACAGGGGATGGTGGACAAGGTTACAAGGAGGCTGTGTCTGACAAAAAAGGCCTTCTTTTGAAAAACAAAGTTTGTAAAATAGCAGGGCATTTTATAGGAAAGAAAGAAAAGGGTAACACTTTTCTGGGTCTTCCCCTCTGCTTTTGTCCTTCAATCACTCATTTTCAGGATATTAAAGGATGGAGAGTCTGCCTGGCCAACATTAAATGGACGTCAACTGTGACAGCTCCTCTTTTATTCCACATTGACTTTAAAATGAGCAATGATGGTGTTTCACTGCCATTTTATTTATGAGCTTTACAGTGTGGGTGTCCACCTTTAGTGGGTGTCTGATTTGAGGAAAACTGAAATGAATACATGCCTTTTACACAAACTCAAACAAAAGAATCTTAAGCTTTTCTTGTGCTTATTCGCAATGTCTCCAATACAGATGTTTTACTAACATTTATCCTCATAAAACCTGAGTTCACCAGTTCAGGGACTTTGAGAACCAATGATGCCAAATTGTGCCAAAATAGCCATTTTGGAGGCTTTGCCTGAACTGTCTGCACTAAAAACTCTCATTTTCTTCAGCCTTATTTTATAAACGTTGGCCTTTGGAGTGATAATGTTCACATATTGTGCTATGATTAGAAAAACATTTAGAGCTACAGCTGCATCACCCCAGAGGAACATTCATAATCATCCAGTGTTTTTCTTGTTTTTTTAGGTGACCCCCAAACTTTTTTTTTCCATCTGTGCTGTGTACCCTTTTTATTTATTCTTCACTTAACTATATACGTATTTAAATAGATCTTTTGGTTGTATAGATGTACTTTTAGGTATGCAGTGTTTGGGCAGAAGCCTAAAAAGTAGGCACAGGGCTCAAAGGGCTAGTTGAAGTTTTATCACAACTTTTTGTGAATGAAGTCTATCAGTATATATACAGCATATCTTCTAAACAATTTTATAGTTTCTTTTTTTTTTTTTTTTTTTTTTTAAACCTTTTTAAGTGCAAATGAACAAAAACTCCTGAGTTTGTTGTTTGATAAGGCCAAACATCCTCATGAAAATTTTGAAATCCTCTTGGTACCTGCTCCCTGCTGCTTGTGGTTGTAGTTTTGGTTTTATTGCTTTTATTTTAGTTTGAAATCGGAACTTTCCAGCTTTAACACACCATTTTATTGATTTAAAAGCAATCACATTTAGACATCATGAACCCCCTATGAAACCCTCAACATGGGATTGTTTGACTATTTTCCTCATATTGAATTTGAAAAGAATACCGAAGAACTCCAAAATGATTTACATTTGATAAAAACAAGATAATGACATCTACTATTTGTGTGTACACTAAGTAGTGCTTGCAAGAAGATTTTTATACCAAAACTGTACCAGTGCTGCTCACTATATATCTTTTACATAACCAGTCACTTCAAATAAAGTTGAGCTTAAATGATTAATCATTGTTTCAAACAATTCAGTTTTAAATTATTATCATTCTTGCACTCACATGGATACACAATGCTTTCAGAGCTAAATTTTTAGATGCAAATGCAGCCTCCCACTGTAACATAAAAACAGACTTGGTCGTGTGACACAGCAGGTCGTGTGCAACAAGAGGCTCTAAAGGATTAAAAGTGGCTGCTCTATTACTTCCACTCTCTCCTGCTTTTTTTTCTTCTAATCCAGTGTAATGGTCACTACAGGCTAACAGCAGTCTGTCGACATGCAAGCAGGAATCTTCTTATCCCTCAGATTATATCAAGCCTGTGTCTATATTTTCTCTCCTCCCATGTATAGTATGTCAGCGAATGAAGTCATATTTTAACAGTGCACTACCTCAGGAGTAGATTGCTCTGCTGACTAACAGCATGACAGATGCTTTGAGTGTCTCACCGCTGAGTGACAGCAAACTGTCAGGGCTTTTGTGTGGCTCTGCTGGTGTTTTTTTGTGTTTCAGATCCTGCCAGAGAGGGAGGTACCCACCAATGCAGCAGCAGCCGAGTGAAAAAGCACCTAGGAGGCATCTTTGAGCTTGTCAGACACAAGAAATCTAATCCAGACAGAAAAAAAGAAACAAAGAATTCAAATGAGAAACCGAAAATAGCAGCTGTCTGTTTAATTGGAACAAATGGAAGTTGGATACGTGTTGGAAAATGAAAACAAGAAAACAAGGGGAATGTAACGTGACACTGTTTGCTGACTGTTATTATAAGCCGGGGAGAGCCATGCCACAGGCAGGCTGTTGTTTGCAGCCGGGCAGCTTATAGTTTCTGTCAAACTGGTGCTGATCTCTGATCTGGTAGGTCACAATTATGCGCCCCCTTCTATTTCTCTTTTATCCCTTGCTGCTGCCATCCTCCCCTCTAACCCCCCTCTGGTGTCCTAAGCAGCATTTAATTGTAAGGGGCTGAGCCAGGGAAAGGAGTAATCAGATGAGGACAGAAGCAGGAAAAATCACGTGGGTACACATTTGCTAACAGGGGATTAATAACACTGGCTTCTTGATTGAACTTCAGCTGCTCTCCCAGGCAAATTGGAGGTGGAGCTGGTGGGGACAAAAACAGTGACACAGAGGGGAGGAAAAGAAAGGAGAAATGCAAAGACAGAGGACGATAAGGGCTTCTCAGATAAGAGCAGAGAGTAGACAGAGATGTAGAGAGAACAGGGAAATAGAGAAAGGGAGTTAGAGCAGTGAGAGGGAGTGGGAGGAAGAAAGAGCGAGGATAGGAGGCAGCGCAGTGCAGTGAGGGAGGGGGGAGAGAGATGTAGAGACAGGAAGGCTCTACTGCTACCGTGCCAGTGAGATGCAGGCAGGCAGAGAGGAAAGATGGAGGGAGAGGGGCCCCTGTCATATCCAAGACCGGCCCAGTGAGAGGGGAAAAGGCTCAAGGAGCACTACAAGGGAGAGGACAGTGGGAGGAGAAGCTGAAGCGGAGGGAAAAAAGTAGGTCGATAATATCAGAAACAGGCTTTGGCAGGAAAAAGGGGAGTGGGTGGGACCAGAGCCGTGGAGGGAAAAAACAGAAAAAAAGTTTTGGAGACAGAGTAGGAGAGGGAGACGGAAGAGGAAAACGAGGCAAACCATCAGAGCAGATAAAGCCTATGTTAATGGCAAAGGTAGGAAGAGATTCATGGAAGAAGCGGAGGAAGCTCTCTGTGTCTCAGGAGTCCTCCTGTTCCTCTTCTGCTTCTTCTTCATTCTCTGAGGCTGCTGGACATCATCCATCACCATGTTTTCTGACAGTGGGACTCCAGCGCCTGGGGAGCAGAAAGGCTTCAAGCCCCACACCCCTCACTTTATCCCATGGCTGCGCAATAGTCTGAAGACTCACCACAGCGGCGGTGACCTGGGGCTCAATGGACCGTACAAATCTGGCTCAGAGCCCCGCAACAACCTGACCCCACTGGAGAAAGCCAAAGGGATCGGTTTCTTCTCGATCCAGGGAAAGGACAGGGCGAAGAAGGGCGACCTTCGGTGTAATGGTATTGGGATGCTGCCAGTGGTGCTGAGGGGGCATCACATTTTGCCAGGGAGTCTGGGAAAGCAAAGGGAGGATGGTCCTGCCAGGTGGAACCAGACTAAAGAGTTGGACGCTGATTACAAAGGCCCAGGGGATGGACTGCAAGGCCTGACTGACAGTTCCTCCACAGCTCAGGACAATCACAACTTTGTGAAAAACCACAGCAGCCACTCCAGCCTGCATAAGTCACAGAATGATGGGACCACCACCTCAGTCAGGAAATATGGGCCCCTAGTGGGACCCCCTCCTACACCTGTGTCTGTGCTGCCCGTTGATGAGCCAGAGTGCAAGGTACCTGTTGTGGTGGTGATGGAGGACAGGAAGAGGAAGGTGTGGGACTACACCAGTCATACTACCTACCGCCAGAGAGACCTCCATTCATCCAGCTGGCTGACCTCAGACACTCAGGGACTTACAGAGAGGCAGCATGGATTCAGCAACATCAATAAACACAGCAGGAACTCGCAGAGTCAGAGAGACCTGACTGCCCTTAGGGAGCCACCTGTGGAGGGTTTCAATGGGCCCCTGAACGGACTCATCTTCTCCACTCAGGTTCCTCACAGAGGCCTGGGCTGCACCACAACTGTACGAGGCCCGAGGAAACCTAGACCAAACTCAGAGCGGATCGCAACCCTGGGCCAGAACCAGACATGGGTACAGCACAGGCCAAACAGTCACGAAGAATCACAGAGGAAGCAAGCGGGCTGCAGCAGGAAAGTGGTCCGAAACCAGATTAAGCGAGTGGTAGACAACCTAGAGCAGGTTCTCAAAGCTCTGAGGGACGTCCAGCAGGAAATGAAAGAGGTAACATAACAGATTGGTGTTGATTCTGGAGAGACAACGTAATGAAAAAACTGTTTGGTGTTGCAAATTCATTCATGTCCCCGACAGAATTATCACATTTCTTTCCAGGACTGAAGTGTAAAAAAAATACAAGCAAATCAATTCAAAATAGGAAGAGAGCTTACTGCATCATCCAATAATAATTGAGACATTTTTCTTATGCAAAAAAATGCTCAAGCTTTTGCAGAAGAAACCTTGAGGGCTTGTGCAGTTACAGATAACAAGCCAGACTACAAATGCACATCCTCAGCAAAATTACACATGCATTAAAACAGTCACCAGCAGGGTTGCATGGATCAAAAACAATTTTCTGTTTTGGGTTTCTCCACTTCTCCTCTGTTACTTTTCCCCAGACACGGAGACATTCATTACACTTGCGTTCAAGTTGTGTGTACATTTTCATAGAAGTGAATGAGACAGTAGTTACGCTCCATTTGCCTGATGCATTCAGAGGCTGTTGAAATGATGCTGTGTGACATTAAGCAAAGCTTTCCTCTCTGCATCTCTCTTTCTGTATTTTCCCCTCTAACATCCTCTCTCATCTGTTCCTCCACTCTCTTGTGGACAGCTGCTGCTCCAGGCACAGCTGGATGGCGTCCGGCGCTTTTTATAATCCATTTACGTCTTAGTATCTCTGCCTCGTATTCTGCCTCATCCAGTAAAACTGACACGCAAATCTTGCCTCTTGGAATCTGATTCTAAATCTGCAGGGTCACAGCTAAACCTTAAGTAGTAACCTCATCATACTGGCTATGAATTTTTTGTGTGACAGTGTTAATATAACAGTGATGAAAGTGCATATAGATGACACCAAAAAAAAGGGAAGGAGGAGGGGATACAAGCAGACAAAATAATAGAAAATCCTTCATTTTCACAACAGAGATGACACATCAAAGGCAGCTAAGGCACCGTAGAAGTCACATATTTATTTTAAAGCCCTCATTTATTATTCTGTTGCATGAGCAACAACTCTCAATTTTATTTCATAATTAAATACAGTTGTATAAAGGAAACGGAGTCAGTCTTTAAAGCATTGTAGATCGAGATTATACAAATATTACAGCAACACTAAAGACATCTCTCTTATACAGGAGAAGAAAAACATCACAAAAGCAAGATCACTCATAAATATGACAGTGATCTTCTGCGGAGGCATTTTGACAGATCAAAAATGTACTATGACTCAGAACTTCAATCGAAGCAACAGCAGAGCTAAGCCTGAAGAGTTAAATGAAACTTAAAGGACTGAACTCGACAGTAAACATCTCTCAGCACTCATCGACAGCACACGTGTAGACCTGAGGGGTCAAAAAACATTGTTTTTTTTGGGTTTTTTTTTTTAATAAATGCTCTTGAAAGCTGCAGATGAAAAGCTGGGTCCTCTGCTCTTTTATCTCCTCTGATTCCTGACATTAACAAGCAGCACCTGCCCAGAGTCACTTGATGTGCATATACATGCAGCACTTCAAAGTCAAATGAAATGCTTCGTTCAAAAAAGCAACAGCATTAAAAAAAAAAAAACAGGGAGACAAATCAGGTCATCCTTTGACATCAGCAAAGATGTTGAGCACAGAGGACAAAACTCATCCAGCCTGGCCAGAGGATTTATCTGTGCACATAGAGCAGGTGGCGAGGTAGGTCAAACATTTTCCCCAGCGTAATTTTCTCCAATCTCTCCAGCCGCTGTCATTACACAGAAGCTGCTGAAATTGTGTGTGTGTGTGTGTGCACACAATACCAACACAACTATGTCTGTGTTAAGCTTTCATGAATGTATGTGTGTTAAGCGCACACACACACTCTCTGTACTCATTTTGCATTTAGACATGTAGGCCTGTGTTTGATATATTATATACTGTACTTTGCTACCCAGCAAGATTCATTACAGTGTATGTGGATCCAAGGCTTGACTAAATATAGCTTACACATTCCTGTAATAGTAATCTCATTCCGTCTTGGTTGATTTAAATTTGTTTGCATTGTGTGACACACTTAAAAATCTTAAATAATTACCCAAACTTTGAATATTGCGTTAACCATGTAAAAGCTGCAGAGGTGCAATTAGTTCTGTATGTTATCTGTCATTTTGACAGCAGTGATTCAGATTGGAGGAAAAGACTGTAGCTCAAAGGTTTAAGTTGCTGACCATGCAAACGCAATGAACCTAATGAGACCTAATGTTGGATCTTTATCTCCGTCCCATCAGATGCTGTCACTTCTGAGCTGCTGAATGTTACTCACGCTGAGGAAAAACTGCCAATTAACTGTCGAGATGATCAAGTAGAAACTGAGTGGTTATTTAGTGGATCGGTCCAGCTGCTTAACTGTGAAGAGCTGAAGTGAGACACTGATGATTAGACAAAATAAGCTTAGCAGATTTTACACGATAGCCAACATTTGCACTATGTGGAAATATTTAATTGAATAAAAGATGCAGGAAAAGTGTACAAGTCCCCTAATCATAGTTATTGAGGGTTTTTCAATGTCATGTGATTTGCAAGGCATGGTTCAAACTGGGAGTGTTCAAAACCAAAAGCAGAGCTTACTCTGGTTACTCTGGTTTTAAGTGCTTGTGGTGATCAGGTCAAAATGCAGCTTGTGGCGTCATATGTAAGCGTCTCTGTCAAAGGCTTGGTGTAAACTGTCAAAATCATTGGACTCAGGGGCTCTGACAACATCAGCTTGGCATCACCTGTTTTCACCAGCTCAGTAGAGCTTCTTAGAGGAAAACTGAACTTTAAAAAAAAAAAAAACTTGCAGTGCTCTGTTCTCAGTCTGAACAAAGTTGGACTTCCGACCAGGCAACGTGAGCAACTGTCTAACTGGTCTCATCCCTAAGGGCCTCTAAAAGCCCCAGATTCATTTGATAACATTTCTCTCCCCAGCATTTGATTAATTTACTTAATATTGTTCCTCTGAGGAGGAGCGTCCTGTCTCAGGTCCTCTGCACTGAAGCTTTTAAGATCTTAATTATTTTAATTAATACTGAACTCATTTGTTTTCAGCTTGCATTGTGCCAAAGTCTGCTTTGATTCTGTTCTGTATGACTGTTCTGTATTTTAGGCACAGAAAATTTACGTACAATGGCAGAATGGACCCATCATTTCTTCTTTTATCATGTCAATTTATTACATCATTGTTATTTACAGAAAAGTTGTAATTATGAACTTTTTTTTTTCTTATCATGAAAACACCACAATTTAGCGACACCCTTCATTCACCCTACTTCCCATGATAAGAATTCCACTGACCTGATCTCAATCCAGTGTTGCCTTCTTGTATCAATCAGTCAGTCGAAAGTGCAGTTACTCTTGACAACTAAATGCAGTGAGGATATAGACAGATGCAGAATACTCACACAGACTGTTAACTTTAAAAATCACATCCAAGTAACAGCAGCCAATAAACAAGGCTTTATATAAGTACAACTGCTCTGTCATACTGTGCAATGCCATTTACAAATACTATTTTTTTTTATTAATTGTGCATATATGTATATACCAACTGGTATGTGCTCCCTTAAAAGCAAGCACAGTTTGACATAAGCTGTTTGCTGCTATTTTCTTTAAAAAGAAAAAAAACTCATATACAAAACTGTATAGCTCTAATTCAAATATTTGTTTGGCCCTTGGTTTTTCTGACACACTTTTCAAACTTAGCATCAGAACAGTAAAGTCTTTAATCTTTCAGTTGAATTATTTCTTGAAATAAAAATAGCGAATTATACTATTATTGTTATTTTTATTATCCCATATTTGATGGGATCTTAATGTCACAGTATCCCTTTCATGCTGCACACATTGCATATGCAACAGTTTTCATGATTTCTAGACAGTCTGTGCTCACAGGTAAAGAGACGCTTTAGAGGAAGACCTGAAGCACAGCAGAGAGAGAGGAGGAGTGGCCTGGAAGTTGTATTTGCTCATTTTTCATGTCAAATCTTCCTTCTTTTCAAGTCAGTTTTTGGCTTACACAGTTAACCAATAATCTGTAGTTTTGAAAGTCAACTGTGCAAGTATGTGAAGCAAATTTTCCAAGAGATTTTATTTATTGTCAGTGTGTGTCTGCAGCCAAGTATAAATCATTTAATCTGGCCAGTAACCAAATGATTTTTATGTGTTTCATAGGTGGTGCAGCAGATTGACTATCTAACCTCCTCCATTGACTTGAATGATCTAGATGAGGAGCAGCAGACGACTGGAGGAGACGGGGCCAAGCCTCCCAGCGACAGCAGCTACAGTTCAGGTTCTAGCTCCAGTGAAGTGACAGTGGGTTTTACCCATCAGAGGCCCTCAGAAGCTGAAAACCAGCAAAGAATTATGGACTCATATGGCACCCTCAGGAGAGATCATCATAGCAAGAGCCGGAAGGCGCAGCTGTGCCCAATCACCTCTGGATTTTTATCAGAGAAGAGTCGGACCTTCCGCTTATCATATGGTCCTGCTTGTTCTCCAAAAGAAGGAGGAACAGTATTGTATACAAATAACGCCCCCTCATCTAATCCACCCCAACTTCAAAACATTACATCCCATGAACACACTCAATCTTCTCAAGGAAGCCTCCCTGCTCGGCCTCCCACTCCTGGTCTTTCCCCTTTAACAGTGAACCTCCATCACCCTGGTAGCCCAGGCTCTCAGCCTCACTCCCCTGAAGTGTTGTCCTCCATCAGGATCAGCCCTGTTACCCCTCCTTCCCCACTGTCTCCGAAGCTTTATCCACCCCCTGCCCTTAGTCCTTCTGTCATCATAGAGACCAAAGTTGAGGCTTTTCAGACCCCACAAAGTGACCTCCCATCTGCTGGTCCTCTCTCTCCATCATTTACCCACCCTCTGTCAGCCAGCTGCCCACCCACAGACTCAGATACTCCAACTGTGACTGTCACTGACACAGAACGCCGAGCATCCTCAGCAGGACCTGCGCAGGAATGCACTGCCTCTGCCTCCAAAGCTAAACCACCCATAGCACAAGGCCGCAGAGGACGCAAACCTCCGCCTTACCCCCATAATAGGTTCTCTGAGCCAACAAAGAAAGCCAAGGAGCCCCGCAAAGCTCCTCCATACCCTGAGAAAAGAAGGCTGCTCTCAACCACAGTGTGAGACAATGCAGCAGGTGGGGGAGGCTGATCGAACAGAGCCATATTCACAGCACCAGCCACATGTCTGCAGGAGTCAGGAGTGATTTAAGGCTTGCCAAGTTGAGCTGAGACCAAGTTTCCAAGGTGACAAGATGCAGACGCAACTTGGGGTGAGTAAGTCAGGAATGGCTGATTGATTCTGTTACATATACTGCAAATACAGAAAGCATAACAGCATCTGCTTGGGTTGCTACTCCGGAAACAAGAACCCCTGCACAGATTTTCATTTTGCACCCAAGCACTCTGACTCCTACAGATTGTACACTTAAAGGGCAAAGGATCCCTTACATATGCCTTATTAGACAGAGATGTACAGGAAATTGCAATTATTTCAAGAATGCATGAAAAAGTGACAACTTTATTGCACTTCACATCATCCATCCTGATGCATCCACTCACATGTATCATTATTGTCTGCTGTAGGTAATAACTGTCGGGACTGTTGACAGCATGATGAGAACCCAGTGCAGCTCAGACTACTTTGGCTCAGAGGTGTGAAAATCACATGAGGGGGAGGTGAGGTCAGAGATCTGTGATAGATCTGAAGGGACGGAAGGGTCTCATCATGGGAGAAACTTGGCAAGACCACAGAAAAATTAAACAGGTGGAGTGACTCTGACCTGCCTGGGTCACCAGCCCAGTGTCGGGGTGCATGTCAGCGGAGAGACGGGGGGGCAGCTGGCCATACATTGCACCCTTTGCCTGGGCCCTGGTGTTATGAAAATCCCATCTCCTTTGCTGCCTCTGGCTTGACTGACCTGACCACAAGCTCCATCTGTTCCCCTCAAATGTCAGGAGACGCAAAGAGAGAGAAAAAGAGGTGTGTGAGGGAAGAAAGAGAGAAAATCAGACCCTGGAATGCCAGCCAGATTAATTACATAAATACAGCCCAGCAAATCGATAGCTGATTCATTTAGGTCATCTGGTGTTGTCCTCTCTAAAATGTTACTTGAGTTTATGTGGATTTATTTTTGAGGGGTCTTTTTTTAACCAAATAAATTTGTTATTACATTGCATTTCTCATCAACAAATTCAATGAAAAGAGTAAAAATATAACAGCCTGACTTGTCATAACGTTCCCATCTGTCTGTGGCCCTGAGCCATTAGTTGTAAATCTTTATAAGTGGCTAACAAAAGTTTCGTTTCATTTTATAAAAAGAAAAAGAATCTCCAGCTGTTTCCAAAGATAACTTATAGAAGGAATTACTAGAAGAAGAGTAATGTTTTTTTCTGAGACTACGGGACTGATAAATATTTGCTGCTCCGCAGTCTGTGCAATTCCAGCACCAGGATGTGGGAAAGCATAAAAGGCAGGCCAATTATTTATTAATGAATCACTAAAAAATAGTCTTAGTTATCATGCTGTTCCTTTAAAACTCTGTTTGATAGTAATTGAGAGCTCAGAAAGAACAAAAACAAAGAAATCAGCATCAAAAGCTGAATTTTGTAAGTGGTAAGTTGGGTAAAGTTTCTCAACCTTGGTTTTATGTCACTCCTTTCAAAGGCAGCTTCCCAGTTATTGCAAAACCTTTCACCTTTAATCGGATAAACACACTAGACAAAGCACAGAATGAGTGAAGTGAGTTCCATGAGAAAAAATAGTAAAGAAACCAGTTGCAGCCATTTTTTTTTTCCTTTGCACTTTAAACATGCAGAGATTCAAAATTATGCATCTCTAAGGCAGGTGACAACATTTACGCATTTAGACACATATAAAAGTGGACAAATGGAAAATGTAACTCTAAGGTAAAAACTTACCTTCTTTAACCAGGCTTCTACCAAACAGTTGCTGCTTTTATCAGGAAATTGCTCTCATAAACAGCCTTTAACTGAACAGGCAATAATAACTAACACTGACTGACAGTACAACCAGTGTTGAAGGGTTGCAACACGACAAACAGGCCGAGTACAGCAGTGGATCAAGCAGCTATATGCTTGGCGAGGATCAAAGCACCTGAAAGTACGCCACTGTAATCCAGCCCAGTTTATGTCAGCGTAACGTATATATTTTCTGTGAGAGGGAGAAGCTGAATGTAAACATCTCTATCGCTACCAGATGGTAAACAGAGGTGGTATCTGTACAGGATGTGAATGACAACACTGAGGCAAGTCTCAGACAGAGCAAACAGAGTTATTTTGCTGCAACTCAATAGAACAAACAGCTCATGAAAGAATGTCAAAACTTCCTTGACAAGGCCACAAAAAGAGAAATCACAGCCTCAGCTTTGCTATGAAGACTAATTACAGAAAGTGGGAGTTTGTTTGTGCAGCTTATCAGGACCTTATTAAAACTGTTCTGCATACATGCTGCTGTACAACAGATTTCTCCCCAAATAAAATTCAGATGAAAACAACGAAATGGAGCGGTTTCAGTTCGGACACATAGCTCTCACATCAAACAAACCAACGCCAATTTGAGGACAATCTAGATTACTGATTTTCTCTTGGCTTAACATAAGATGAATAAATCCCGCCTGACTATATCTCTGTAAGCCTTCAAAGATCAGCACGACATACATTCCCACATGTGCCTCTGGATTTAGTCGATCCTCCGTGCAAAGCTTTTCTTCCCCAGAAATTAAGAAGAAACGAAGGGGGCTCTTTATCTCTTGGAACCATTTTTTCGAAGACAATATACGTTAATTGACTACGCTTACTGAATAAATTTTGAAGCTAATTTTTCATTGTTCCAATAAAAAAGTCTCAGCTGTATCCTCTGAAACTGGCTCCTTTCTATGTAGCTTATGAATGGATTTTAGTATAGGAACGCATTATCAGTGCCTCTAAAATAACTTGTGTTGGGCTGATAAGACAGAGCATAAAATGCAATCCGCTGTGCTCGCTGTGGCCCAGCTGACACAACTCCGAATATTTAATGCCTCAACGCTGGCAATCAAATTCCTCCTCTCTTTTAATGTTTACCCTTTGACAAAGCTTTGAGAGGTTCAATCAGATCACAAGTGATGCAACCAGACAAAAACACATGGTTACCTCTATGGCGGTGCCAACATGTCTTTATTGTAACACCCATCACATTTCACCATGAATCAGAGCAATCGACAGGTAGAAAAAGAAAACAAGTACAAAATAAGTAACAGTGTGTATGCTTTCTCTAGATGGGGTCAGAATCTGGATGTGATCATTTCTTCTTGTGACCTCTGATGATGCCTTGATGGTACAAAAGGAGACTGGCACTGATGAGCGTTTCTTCAGCTTCATCGCCTCAAGAAAGATGGCAGACACTAAACAAAGACTAAACAAGGTACACATAACCCAAGCACTGCAACCGCTGAATCAAATAAGCAAAACCCTCAAATCTGAATTCAATCCTTGGACACTTGTGCTGTTAGAGGGCTGGATCAGTGTCAGAGAGATAAAACAGCCATGCTCGCAACATAAGAGAGCAGGCGGAGCGCAGAGGGGGAGGGGGACAAGTGATAATGAAGCACTTCTGAAACCTGCACAATATTCTCACTGATCCCCACATGTGGCACTGGAAGATGAAAGCAAATGGGTTCAAGGGGGCCTTGGGAATATGTGCAAGCATTTCTTTGTCTTATGTATGATCAGCCAAATGTCTGTGCATGTCTCACATGTCAGTATGTTGGTTTTAAAAGTGTAAATCCATGAAATAAGCTAAAAAAAAAAAAAAAAAAAAACGATGTTTACGTGTTAGAATGATCAAGTTTTTGTTTTTATTTTAATTCAAAACTGAGACTTGAAGATTTAAAATTCAAAATACAAAAACCGTGAAATCCTTGGTATAATCCTCTGATATCATGTAAAGACGCTGTTATCTTCTCTGTTAAAAGTGAGGCTTCTGGCAAAAAACAAGCGCAAAACAAAAACTTATCACAAGACGTACAAACCAAGGTTTGAGGGGGGATCAAATGTGGTGCTTACAGTTATCAGGAGCAGATAGAGATAAACAGAGAAAGAGATGAAGACAGACACCATGGCGCTCCTTTTAACAGCAGCTCTGCTCAAAACGAAGCTGAAGAATTTCTACTTGTTTATGAGTGCACCATCACGATATTGGGGGATTACTCACTTTCCTCTTAGGATTACACAAGATGGATAAATCCCCCCACTAGTCTAAATGTGCTATCTATACCGGGCAAGCCCCCAGACACCAATCCTCTATACATTCATTTACATACCCATTGAATCAGAACAGAATTATTTAGTGTAAATCCTCAGAAACTAAGAAACAACCATTGAAGCACTTTATCTTAGGGCAAAATTTTATCTAGGACAGAAATCTGGAAACTCAACAGATGTGTTGTGTTTTTCTCCTTTTATGCCAAGCAGAATAAATCCATCCTCGTGAAAAAAAAAAAAAAAAAGAATAAAAAAAGACCAGATAATTACTGACATGCAGTGTGCCCACAAGCCAATATCAGCATCATCCTTCTGAAGTTTTTTGGCCCATCACTCAGGAGGAAATCTTTACTTCATTGACTGCTGAGCAGAAAGTTCACCAAGGTGCTGTGATTGGTCAAAGGTGAACCTGACTTCTGACCAATTACAGCTCATCATGTCGTGTACGTCCAATGGCAGTCAGTTTGGAGAGCTGAGCGCTGAACTTTCCATCGTTGTGGGTCACTGGAAGTCAGAAAGGATGTTAAATTACTGTCACAGACATAACAGCGAACATTTGCAGACAGCATCAGATGTTTGTTAGGAGACCATACATGTGGATGTTGATGCGCTCCACCTACAGGTGAAGACAGCATTTCTTTCAAAACGATTAAAAAGATTACATTTGACCGACAATTTATTTGCTTGAGAAGTGACCTCCACTTCATGTTTTTACAGATAAAATCCTGTTTGTGTGATTTTTATTGATGCAAGTGTTTTTGGCATTCATGTTTTATTGTGTCCAGCTTATTTACGTGGACTGCCTTGGTTCCTTATGGTGATGGTCTTCCATTTTCAGTATACCATGTAGTTGGGATTCCTCTGTGCAACAGACGGTTAACTCAGTGGGTTAAGACAGAGTATTAGTTGAGGTTAAGATCATGGGTTAGACCACCTTTTTTTTTTTTTTTTAATTGTCTGGCAGGGACAGAGCTGACAAAGGCTCCATGGAATAAGGAAAACTGTGAAAATCCTTTTGTCCCAATTCACCAATAGTTTATCTTATTATAAAGAAAAAGATAAAGGAATAGTAAGACCAAACACGTAAAGAAAACTTTGAGATTATCTTTTAGAAGAATATAGAGGAAGGACATCCACCTGATAGGCAGGTAACAACCCAAACACATGCACACACATTCCTTTTCTGGAATTGTTTTTTTCCGGCCATGTTGAGAGGCTTTTAACCAAAAACCTTTCCAAGTGTCATAGTTTGCAAGGGTCAGCAGAAAGGCAAGAACTAAAAGGCCTTAACTACCACTAAAAATGAACTATTTTCACTCATTTATTCATTTCTATTTAATAATTCTGCCCTTCTTTCAAGTTGATTTACTTTATCTTAATGTTATCTGCTATTATGTTACATCTTCAACATTTGTTTTAAAATATGCTATATCCATGAATGTGTTAACATCATGATCATTATTATCATATTGTACGCCGTTTCATGAAGCCATCTGTACCCAGCGCGGAGTCATTTTTCCTAAGTCTTCCCGAACAGATCTTTATTGTAGTTACTGTCCTTTTCCTATAGGTGGTGCTGTTTGGTCAGACACACCTGAACAGCTCCCTCTTGTGGAAACTGAAGGCCGAAAGTACGAACATAAAGCATTATTGAAAAAAAAAAAAAAAAAAAAAGCTTTTTACATCCTGTACAACAATGTGTAAGGCAGTCCATCCTTAGAAATCATGACTGTAAGAGTTTCCCATTGACGGGATTATCCTTAAGTCTGTCATCGTTGCTGAGTTCCGGGTCTGTAAGCCTCTGTACTACAGAGTCTAATCTGCTGAAAATGACAGTTGGAGTAAATTGCTGGTCGGGGCGACTTGTCAAATCCTGCTAATCACAGTCTGGAACTGAAGCCACGGTGGGGGATTTGCGCTGGAGCTGAATAACAACAAATAATGCTGCAGGGACAAATGAAAACCCACTCACAGCTGGAGCATATGCTTCGGAGGGAAATCAACAGGGAACTTGTAACGTGATAATGTGGGGAAGGAATAGAAAATTGATGCGATAAGCAGAGGAAGCTGATTGAACACTTGGATTTATATAATCAATTTCTTACCTGTTGATTCTCCTACAGTAAATTCCTCTGGCTTCAAAGGTACGTCACTCTGTCCTGCTGCTGCTGTCTGTGACTGGAAATAAAGAGGAAGAGAATGAGGAAAATCAAGCCAAGAAAAGAAACTTAAAGAAATAATAAAAACAGCAAGGGAAGTGACACAGAAACTTTTTTTTTTTTGCAACAGAAGGGCCAGGAAAGGAGGAGGATGTGACAGCAGGGTCAAGGATATGTTGCTCTGCACGGGGGAGGGGATGGCAGGTGTGTTTGTTTGTGTATGCAAGGCTATTTTTGTCCCATCATTTAGTGAATTCATTTTCTGTGTGTTTTGCGTTTGACTTGCAGGGCACAGAGCCAAAGCAGGAGGAGGAAACATGTGCTCTCGCTAATGACGTGAGTGTCAGGACTGTCCTTGCTGGGGGAAGGAGGCGTGTCAAGGTGTGCTTCGCTTCGCAGACGACCACATCAGATACGGCAGATCACGGCAAAGTGACTGAGCTCAGACATTAACCTTCCGCAAAAAACACACCTCCAACTTCCACTCCGAGAGGAAAGAAAGTTTTCATAACTCTCGTATTACATTTGTCAAAGCTGGCACCAGCTGGGATGTGGCTCAAGCCATCATTAGTGGATAGCAGAGCTAAAATGCACAGGGACACACTGAGCTCATAATGGGTTTCCATGGAGACATGAAAGTAGTGTTATTAGTGTTAGAGGAGGGGGTGTGCTGTAAGGCAAGTAAAGTGCAGGTGGCAGCATCACTTATTGTGTGGTCAGGGACGTTCTGTCTCTCACGTGAGGATGTAATGTGGTGTTTTAATGTGACATTTTCAGACAATCAAGCAAAACAAATTCAACAAAACTTTATTGGCTGCAAGTTTATTAATAGCACTAATGGTTTACAGGAAGTTATTCTTTGTCAATTGTTGATTAAAAGGAATTTACTAAGTAAAAGGTTATTTTGATCCACTTGTAGGGAAGCAAAAAGTTGCTGCTTTTATATCATTATAAACTGAAAGTGTAACAGCCAAAACTATTACACTTTTAGATGTTAACAGTGGAGCTGTTAGAGAACAAAAAGCTAAAAGGACCGTCTCTTAAGGCTTCGGACTCCACCAATTCTCCTTTACACAATTTGTGTGCAAATTGATGAAATTTAAAAGATTATTTTAACTCTCCTCAAAGGTGGTCAACCAACAGAGACAAAAGGCAAAGCTTTATGTTCATGAGTGCACTGAACATGAACAGCGTGCATAGCAGTGCTGCAAGGAGAACTCCAGCGCTCTACAAGCAGTACATACTCGTCCTGCTGCAGTTTGATGAAGGTGGACAAATTATTCTGTGGACAGATGAATGTAAATAAGAAGCACCATGTCTGTTTATGAGAAATGGTGGTAGGATAATGGTCTAAGCCTGTTTAGCTGCATCTAGGTCAGAATGATTATTTACCACCCCTTCTTTTTATATAAGGTTTTTTGGGGGCTCTAGTAGCCTTTATTTTACAAAAAAAAGGGGGTCAGCGAGAGTGGTAAAGAGTAGGGATGCATGATATTGGAATTTTGGCCCATAGCCGATATTTTAAAACTCATGTGGCCAATAACTGATATCAATACCGATATTAACTGGGAAAAAAAAGCAGTCATTGCACACAGCAGTTTTGTTATCCATTTCCGACACTCTGAAAAATAGAGGTAGGAAAAAATATCAATATACTGCAATATCGCGATATTTTCATATGCCAATATCAAATTGATATTTAAAAACATGGTATTCATCTATTTTACTTACAAAATCTCGTAAGATTTCATCGTTCTGTTGCAAAATCTCACAATATTTTGTGAATTCTCAAGAGATTTTGTAATGGAATGATGAAATGTCGTGAGATTTCATTAGTAAAATAGATCGATACCACATTTTTAAATGTTAATATGATATCAGCATATGAAAATATCGCAGAATTTTGGTGAATTCTTACGAGGTTTTATAACAAAACGATGAAATATCGCAAGATTTTGTTAATAAAATAGATCAATACCGCATTTTTTAATGTCAATATGATATCAGCATATGAAAATACTGCAGTATTTCAGTGTATCGATATTTTTCCCACCCCTAGTCTTTAGAAGCTTTAATGTCTGCAAAAAAGAAGTTTTTTAAGAAGAAGTTTTTATATACTTAAGACACAGTGGCATGATCGGTTAAATATTGGTCAAATATCAGTGGGGTGGCCGATGTCCGATACTCAGTTTTAAGGCTGATATAGGCCAATACCGATAGGGGGCCGATTATATCGTGCATCCCTAGTAAAGAGAGAGGAGGGGTAAAGGTCACCAGGCTTGGGAATCAGATGTGGGCCAGCTGCCATGAGAACTGCATCCTCTGTACATGTTCTTCATTCAGATACTACAATTGCTGAGAAAAATGTCCAGGCATCTGTCTGAGAACTGATTTCAAGCGAAAGGGGGAAATAAAGCTAAATGCTTCTGAACATGTGAGTAATCCTACCAAAGAATGGTTAAAGAAGAATTATTTTAATGTTTTGAAGCAGCCAAATCAAAGTCCTGAAATGCTGTGGGAGAATCTGAGGTGAGAAAACTCACTGACATCAGAGAGTTGAAGAGATTATTCTGTACAGGACAGCTGATTTCCTCCAAGCTCGTGTGCAACATTTCATTTTAGATTATTGCTGCTCAGATAGTGAACGCAAAGTTTCATATATTTTTTCTACCTACATTAATGTAATACTAAACTGTTTTAAATCAATAAATATCTAAGTATATACACTTTTATTTGTTTTACTGATTCATTTGTGTCCACTCTAGGACTTGTGTGAACATTTGATGATGTTTAAGGTCATATTTAGCAGCCTCACAAAATTTCAAGTTAATGATTGACAGATAACGGTTGCAATCCTTTTTGGACTCCTCTAAACCTCTGTGAGACAGATGGGATAAAGTTATGAAGTAACTTGATCCTGTTCATGTATCATTAATAGCAAGAATTACCCAAACCTGTTCAAAAAGTATTGCAGGATGCTTTATATTTAGATGTTGGAGCAGACTAGTGTCATTAAACCTGACATCAATCTTTGTTCTCTGTTTTGTCACAGAAGACAAAAATCAAAGCAAAAACCTCTTCTTTTATCTTATACCAGCTCAGAGTCTAAAAAAAGAAACCCCAGCAGAAGCTGCAGGATAGAAAAGTCTGCCTCGAGGTTTATCCGTGAACCTGACATGCGTATCACCGTGTTGCCGGTGCTTGAGCGAATGCTTCATTATTTACAGGTAATGCAGAAATGTTCAACAGGATTTCGCCTTGATTCTCTGACATTTGTGCAGACACTCGGGAAGGTGAATCTTTAATCTCAACATCAACAGGCTACGAGGCAGAGAGGAAATATCCGGCAGAAATACTTTAGTACAGTTTGTCAGCTCGGCCGAAGAGGGGTTGTGATGCGTGTCGCACCAGCAGAACGTGCTAAAATCTGACCACCACAAACTACACTGAGGTCTTGAATTTTTTTTTTTTTTTTAAATGATCTAAACATTTAATTATTTTATTCTGTGTATTTACAAAAGACCAACATTAGAATTAGAAAAAAAACACACAAATGTGGGTCTGTGTCTAGTCATAGTACATGAAGTTTCTTTAATATCTACAGTAGATGGCTGGAATCATTATTGGTTTTATTAAATTTCACACAGCAGCAGACATAAAAAGAAAAAAAAATCAATTAGTCAATTCTAGTACTGAGCTGCTCGCCGCTGAGTTGGCCTTCCCTACAGCATCAGTCTTGTACTTCAACTCAAACTCATGTAGACAGATCTAAAGCTAAATTAACAGCGTTTTATACTTACATATGCGTTGGCATATTCAATTTTGGTTCCCTTCAGCTCAGCTTTGAACTGAGTGAAAAACAGGTATGATTTCCCCTGAGGCCTGGAAGAGATTAAAAAGAAATATTTATCACCATTAAGCCATTCGCGTGCATTTATTCACTTATTAAGTCACTGTTGCACATGAGTACACTTAAACCTAAGTGTTAGAAGTTTCTCCTCTCATGTCTTCTGTGACTGTCACAACCGACTTAAATCAGTAAGGTGACTCAGTGGAGACACAGATGGTAACATGATGATAACGTCAGGGTCACTGAGCTGAAGAGGAGCGCCACCACAGACGGCTCAGTGTCTCGAGTGTACGTGTGTGGGCAGGGATTACTCATGCTGTGAGGACCAACATCAGTTTATTTACAAAGTCATACTATGAGAATGTCTCTTCCCTATTTAAGGTGGTTTGTGTCTTACCTCCACACAGAGCAGGAAAACAGTCTGTCATCATCACTGAGGCCCACACTCATCAGCCATTGCTGTTTTAAAACAGAGGAGTGTTTTCTCATTAAACTTGCTGTGATCAGTAATCAATAAAAGAATGCTGGAGCCTGACAGTGACAGAGGTGAAAACTCACCTCATTGGTTCCCCCTTGTGAGGCATAAGTGAATGAGCACTCGTATTCCCTCTGAAACGAGACGGTGAGAAATAGCGCTCAGTTGGAGCAGCACATTACATTTTATCATTGATTTATCTTCGACTTTGACATACAAGGTTTTTTTTTTTTGGTTGGTTGGTTTAATTTAGTTGGTTATTTCTGTCAAACAAGCATTTGTCATTTTTCTAGTGGATCAGAATCAATTTGTCTGCTTATACAAATTTAAAAATGTTTACATTATTAATCAAAAGCAAGTCCACTCTTGTCTGACAATCCTTAAATATCATATAACAGCATTATATTGACATGATTACACTGAAACACATCAGACTACAATCATCTGGATTGTAATTAGATTTAATTGGACATGTTCATTTTGTTTAGTGAAATTTTTTTTTTTCCTTCATTTGAAACTCTTGCGATTTGGATCATGCTGGAATATTCATTAAGCAGCGCCAAGTCACCACTCTCTCACTTACACGCTTCACTTTCAGGACTACGGCGCAAGCAGATTAAATGTCTGACTAAAGACTGTGCCCCCTGCATTCATCAGGTTAATGTCATGCTGTGTCTTTCACAATGACCGATCTGTCACAGAGCCTTGATAAGTATGTGAAACCATGACAGAGCAATACGGAGTCACAGCTCACAAGTCCAAAGTTTATACAGATCTGATGTTCACAGCTGATTAACAATATTTCAATACAACAAAAAATAATGGTCTTAATCAAGTGTGATTGCAGGTGTGTTCACTGTTCTTATAATAAGTTTATGCTTTCAGAATTTTGAGGAGTTTTTCTAAAAAAAATCTTAATTATTCGTAAGAGAGAAAAAAGAGTCTTATGTAATTATTAACATTTGTTAATTTTAAATCAGCTTAATTTAATTACAGTATCAAATTGGTTTGATACCGATTTAAGTTTGACTTTTGTATTGTCGTTTTAATATTTCTTATTTTTTTATTGTCTGTACAGTGACCTTGGGTGTTTTGATAAAAGTGCCTTATCATTATTATTATTATTATTATTATTATTATTATTATTATTATTATTATTATTATTATTATTAACAATACTCAATGGTACACTCTTTAGATGAAGTCTAGATGTGTGCCAGTGATACAATCAAGAAAATGCAAAGCAAGTTTATTTGTATAGCACATTTCATGTACAAGACAATTTAAAGTGCTTTACATACACAATAAAGGCACTACAGCGTGGTGCAGGGAAAGCAATAAAAAGTTTATATGTATGCAAATATATATACAGAACATATATGTGTGTATGTACAGTATGTATGCACAATGAAAATTATGTCTGCATAAAGTACTAATTTGGGGACATTGTAAGTAGGAAAAACATTACCTTGACACTTAAACAGTCAAGTATAATTAGATTTCTAAATGGCTGCTGAACCAGGATTTTGTAGTTTTGGCAGTGTGTGCAGGTGCCAAGTCCTGCTGGAAGATGAAGTCTGCATCCTCATACGGCTGGTCCACTGAAGCAAGCATGAAGTGCTCCAAAATGTCCTGGTAGACGGCTGCATTTATGCTGGACTTAATGAAGCACAGAGGACCAACACCAGCAGCTGACATGGATCCCCAGGTCATCACAGACTGGGGAAACTTAATGCTGGACTTCATGCATCTCCTATCTAGCACCTCTCTGGTCTTCCTCCAGATTCTGGGACCTTTGTTTCCAAATGAGATGCAAAACTTGCTCTCATCAGAAAAGAGGACCAGTCCCTCTTTTCTCTAGCCCAGCTAAGGCGCTTCTGGCGTTGCTTGCTGTTGAGGAGTGGCTTGAAGCAGTAACTCCAGCCTCAGTCCATTCCTTATCAGGTCCCCCACACTTTTCAAAGGCCCTTTCCTGACAATCTTCTCCAGGCTGCTGTCAGCCCTCCGGCTTGTACACCGTTTTCTTCCTCACTTCTTACTTCCACTTAACTGTCCATTAATGTGCTTTAAGACAGCACTCTGAGAACATCCAGCTTCTTTTGCTATCACTTTTTGTATCTTTCTCACCTTGTGCAGGGAGTCAGTGATGGTTTTCTGCACAACTGTCAGATCAGCATTCTTCACCATTATTGTGAATTGTTCTAAACCAAGACAGAGACTTTTTAAAAGGCTCGGGGCACTTTTGCAGATGTTTTGGATTACTTATCTGATTAGACTGTGACACTCTGAGCCTACAATACTGGAGCTTCTCACAGTATTCAAATTTTTTTGAGTTTTTGATTTAGAGAATTTCTTAAGCTGCAACTTTTAATCAGCAACATCCAAACAAATAAAAGCATTAAATATATTGATTCACACATATTATTTGTCTATACAATATGTAAGTTGCACCTTTTAAGTTGAATCACGGAAATACGTGAATTTTTTCACAATATTCTAATTTTGGGGGTAGCACCTGTATATATATGTATGTATTTATATATATACATATACTGTGTATATTATATATATATATATATATATATATATATTATATATATATACACACACACACACACACACACACACACATACACACACATATACATGTATGTATATACATGTATGTGTATATATATATATATATATATATATATATATATATGTGTGTGTGTGTGTGTGTGTGTGTGTGTGTATTATATATAACAAAATTGTTACAGCCCTTGTGGTCCGTGAATATTTGTTGTATTAGACTTGATTAGACTTGTAAGTCTTTAGACTGAAAAATTGAGAAACTGTAGCTTATTATCTATACACACACACACACACATATATGTATGCATTATGTATAATATATTGAATAATATCGCAATCTTAGTGTGCAGATTTAAATCGGAAATTGTAAAACAGAAGCCAGCTCATAAAAAGTTTCACCCAATCAATGCAGCCGTTGTGGCGACCGAGTAGCGACGTGTCGGCCTCTCACAGGCTGCTTCATCATCAGACTGCGACTACACCTGACCAACGGAATGTAGTTTTTCACTTAACTTACTCAAAATATTAATCTTTTACACACTTAAATGAAAAAATACAATGCTTCCGCATGTTAAAAGCACAGCCCTAGCAAAGTACACCTTAAACTTTTAATTACAAACTAATTACGCATATAAATATGCAACACAGTAATTCGGCTTCATTGAAAGTTAAAGAGGATGAAAGCCGTTTAGACTTAGGATATCGAGTGGATTTTTACTACATGGCCGCTGAGATGGAGTTTAAAACACGAGTCATTTTTTGTCATTTTAAATGAACACTTAATGTAGCGACTTACAATTCTCTCAGTAAAAGTATGCAGCACTCCTCCTGGTTTCACGTTGAACTCCACCGTCTTTGACTGCTCAGGCGAAGCTTCGGCCAGACACACTAAGATCAAAACGCATACGAACAGAAACACCATTTTGACAACGCAGACGGTTTTCTGGGAATCCATCTCTTCCTTGTGTGTGATATGTACAGTGGTGAACCATTCGTGAAAGAAGCCCGACTGGTTCGTGTCCCGTCGACGGTGGATGTCGTCAAACACTGCGTCACACACCAAACTGAGGAAAAGCAAAACAAGACATTCTGGGAGGAGAAAAGGAGAAGAAAGAAAAAAGATTAATTTGTCTTGCTGGCTGAAATAAACAAACAATGAAACATGAATAAATAACTAGATGAACCTGCTTATTTTCCCCTTGATATAATTTCTGAGACGTTCACTGCAACACTGACATTTTTGGCCACACGATGTCGCACTTCTCCAACCCACTAGGCTACTTGCGGTCTGTTTCCAATGTTTATTATTGGACACGTATGACCGTATGTCCGCTAAATAATGAAATGTGAGTTTGCACTAAAAAACAAACAAACAAACAAAAACAAACATGTAAAAGCAGTATATTAAGCAAAAGCAGAGTTTGTACAATTCTAACAAGTTCTTCTACTCAACCTTGTAATTTCGTCTTTGGATTCTACATGAAAAGCTCTCCAGATGTCTTGAAGGATATTCCAGTGCTGTGACATTCCAGTTATCTGTGATGATGATCCCATGCCTCTTCATTAATGCTGAGGTCCAGAGTCTGGGGAGGATTCATCACTAAAATACCTTGTCACAGATTTTCAGTCCAGTTCTTTATTTAGCACACTTGAGCCTTTTTTCCACCTTTTTTTCACCTTATCCCTTTCTTAAGAATGGCTTCCTGACAGTTTTTTTTTTTTTTTTAGACGATTTATGATGAGGCTTCAACCAACAGTAGATGGCTCAACTGAAAGACCACATTTATCTCTCAAGTCCTTTATCAGGTATTTTGCTGGATTTTATTTGCCATTTCTAAAACATACCACTCTCAGATACTGTTCATCTACAAGGCATTTGTATTTTTGATACATAGAGTGTATGTACAGGACTTTTGTTGATTCTATGACTACTTCTACTATTACTTGCAAAAATCCAAGTTTATTTTTAATATCAGAGAGAATAGTTTGACAGATCAGAATCCACAGAGCTCATGCCAACAGATCCATCTCCATAGCAACTGAGCAACCCCTCCACTGATGGAGAGTCTTACATCAAGGGAGAGTTATAAATCTCCATAGACAAAACTGTGCTCTTAGCAGAGACTGTAGTTCGAGCTTTAAAATGTCAAATCTGTCAATTGATATTCCATCTTGGGAGATAAGAAAAAGAAAGAAAAGGTGCTACATCATTATTTTAGAATAGCCTGGCTTTGTGTGTGTTTTTTTTTATTTCTTAACCTTTATCTATACATATGTATAGAAATTACATTGCTCTAATGTGATAATAAATAATGGCCTGCGGCCACTGTATTGAGGTATTATGGACAAACATGAATACTATGTGTACCCCTTTCACAAAATGTCTTACACAAACACTCAGGTCAGCCAAAAAAAAACATGTAACATTCTCCTGTAACAAGTGGTGATTATGTACAGTCCTCTCTTTTTTCTGAGTATTTGTACGACAGCAGACGCCAGCTTTCTCAGGTCTGCATGTACGGGTTTTCGTGTCTCTGGAGCCATAAAGCATGCTCCATGTGAAGCGTGATGGATGAACACGTTTGGTATGAGAAGAGACATCCTAACATTGTCTGACACTCATGTGCAAAACCTATAAAACAGTATGAGCATTTAGAGCAAAATTCAGACCCAAAACAACTGGAGGGTTTCAGCTGGACAGCTTGTCTGCCCCCTTGTTCATTCTCTTCACCCTCCGTCGCCTCCTCCTCATCCCTGTCCAGTTCCACCTCCCAGCCCTAAAATGATACAATAACAGGATTAATAGCTGGGTGTTTTCACTCAAGCAGCCAGTGGAGTGTTTTGATATTTACACAGCAGCTCCAGAAAGAACTGAACAGAGAGTACCACAGTGATCAGCTGCATCTCAAACAGAGAAAGCTGTTGAATCTAATGACGTGCAAATGGGTCAGACTGAACGGGTTCCTGTCCTTCCATCAGGACGTAGGGCACTGCATTACAGCTGAGAAAAATATTAGTAACATGAGTAATTTTCCCTCTCTTAGCACAAATAACTTCCAGTCTTTGCTGTAGACAAGCAATTCCTACTAAAGTCCTGTAAACACAGACCACAGACAGGAAAACATTTGCATTAAGACGGCGCCAATTCATTTAACTAATGATGCAAGCAGCAAGCTCATATTTCAGACTTTACACACCCAGGAGAGAGTAGTAAGAATCAACACTTCATTTTGTTGGAGATTGTTTTTGTGTATAAATAGAGCTCATCTGGCAGTTTTATGAGGTCTGAACAGTTGCTACATAACAGATATGGTTCTGTGGGTTGAAAAAACTCAGTTAAAGAGCTTGTTTTAATTCAAAATAAGAACAGAAGATGCTTTTTTCCCCAAAAAAATATTTAAACACTGGTTTCACAGCACTAGTTAACCCTAAATGCTATTTATCACTCATCTCATCAGTGTGTGACTTCATATTCATCTAAAATATGTTGATTTGTTAAAATCCTCTTGTGAAAATGAGGGGAAATTTAACATTTTATTTATTTATTTATTTTGAAAGTTTCTTCTCAGTAAGTTACATACACGTGTCAAATTGTTTTACATTTCCGTCTTAAAAATACATTTGCTCTGTTCCCTATTTAGCTTCATATGGCACAGAATTTTTATTGTCATCTGTTTATTTAGTTTGTTTGTCAGACAGATTATACAGCAACTACAGGCTGAATTTAATCAAAATTGGTGGAGATATCACATCTTAGTATAGGACCAAAATATCCCAACATATTTAGGTTTTGGACCATCTCTGGAGTATGTCTCATATATCACTGAGGTTGTGCTGCAGTTGCCATGTCTTATTAATCTATCAAATCTATGACTAATAATCGTAACCTATGAGGTTTTGTTCTTGTTGCCACACATTGCTTACTTGTGCCTCATAATGTTTCCTTTCCAGTGACTGGGGTCCAGGAAAAGGGAATAGCCCACTTTTAAAGGGAAGTGCTGCCCCAGTTTTGATGCTGATTTTTCTATGAGCTTATTACAAAAACACACAAGTTGTGATGACTCCTTGTCATCACAACTTAGTAAGATGATGCTCCTTTTTGCTGGTCTCAAGTGACCAACCCCCCCCCCCCCCCCTTGAAAAAAACAAAACAAAACAAATTCATTCAATCGTTTGCTCAACAAAGAAGCATCAATCTATAAAAAATATGTTTTATTTTATCTCCAGAAAGACTTTCAACAGAGAACAAACTTTCCTGTATCTCTGTCTGGCCTGTTGGCTCTCACACTTGTTGACTGCAGTCTCAGACAGTAAGTCCTTTGGGCACAGCCTCACAGGCGGTCAGCCCACGATAAGAATGGCTCAGTCGAGGGGCCGCTGATGTCAGCAGTTTGCATTTGGGTTTTCCTGGCCGACAGGGGATCTGTGGAATTTCTCTTCTCTTCGCCATCTCCAGCAGGGGTGGCCGACAGCTCTGTCCATCCTGCACGCCCGCAGGCTTAGCACGCTGGCCTGCCCTGAGCAAACAGCACCTGGAGTGATGGAGGGGGCTCTACTCTGACCTTCCATCACACTCAGATTCACATCAGTGGCTCACCTCTGTAGGAATTTCTGGCCAAAAATGGTGTGGGCTAAACAGAGAGGCCATGATTGGGTAAAAGCATGAGTGAAGTGGATTCAAGCCCGTTGTTTCGCAAATAGATCTTCATGTATCTCTTCAGAGCTCTCTAAAAACTGCATCCTTTTCTCAAGGCCTTGCAAAGTGTAAGAATAGGAAATGGAAATTACCTCATTAACACTAACAACAAACTCTCAACACAACTATGTGAAGGAGTGGAGGAGTTGATGATTGTCTGTGACCTGATGTTGCCAAAAGATGAATTATACAAGTAATTCAGAATGAGCCAAACTTTGCCTATAAGAATCATGACTTCAGCTTCCACCTGCCTGAATGCTTACCTCATAAATATGTTTTTTTTTCTTTACTTTATCAAGTTTTTGTGTTTAAGTTTCTAAAAACTCTTACTTGCCATAAAAGGTCTCTATTGATATATATATATATATATATATATATGAAGAGTTCTTTTCCAAAACGAGTTAACCACCATTTAGAAAAAACAGAGTTAACTGCTTTTCGTCACTGTCGGGTACAAACCTTCTATCTCCATTTGACATAATTAAAACCCTCTACATCATGTGAGTGTGATTTGGTGAAAATATTAAAAAAGTAAATGAAGAGTTTCTTTGCAGAAGCAGTTAACTCCATTTTTTCTAAATGGTGGTTAACTCGTTTTGGAAAAGAACTCTTCATATATATATATATATATATATATATATATATATATATATATATGTGTATATAAAAAAAATTTTAATCACTCCAGTGGTCATGTTTAGTTTCAAAAGCTTTGTAGGTTTACTTTAGGGTCCCTCAGCTGGTCAAATAAAGGAATTGGAAATGAAATGTTGCTCTAACAAAACAGTATTATTTAACAAACTATATCCTCTGGCTCTTCAAAGCACTAGAATATTTTGCAGCAATGCGTTTATGTTGGATGACAAATGACACCATTAAAAAAAGAGGAAAAAGGAAGAGTTGTTTCCACACACTAGCCAGACAGCATACCTACCAAACCCAATGACAAAGTATAAATAAAGCGAGACATTCCCTGAAGCCTCACATGAAGTTATTGCCAGCTGAATAAATGTTTTTCCAATCACTCACCTGCTGTAACACAACATGGCAAACATGCAAAAAGCAGGCACATAGTGTGTTGCTCTATTCATTCTGCTGCTGTTTTGTACGAGCGTGCAAAATGGTGAAAATTACAGCTATTTCTGTGTGGTGTGCTACTCCAAATGCATTTAAGAAATATGCCACCCTACACTGAAACACTCCTCTGTGTGCGTGCTTTTATGTGGAGCTGTTTGTTGAAATTACTTCAACTATCCTATCAGCCGTAATCATTTAGATCCATCTTTTGAAGGAAGGCATCAGTCATCAGAGGTACTTTTGTTTCGAAAAATCCTATTAACCTTTATTATAAAACATAATCCAAATTCACAACATTTTTCAAACAGCCAAAAGGGAGGGAATTTAGACACCTTCATTCACCATTTTATGACTCAAACACATATTTGTACAAAAACAGCTGACAAGACAGCCTTGCATTGCTTAAAAATCTATTAAGATTATTAAGATTAATATCTTTTATAAATAATACAATTTTACATTTGGCCAGCCTGGCAGTAGCTATGACAGATCTCATGACATAAATAAAACAATTAGTCTGTGTGACAAACAGAGTAGCAGCTGTGCATTACGAGCAACAAGAGGCTATTTAGTTCGTGTTTCTGTCTGCAGAAGGTCAGCTCCTGTAAAACAAAGTAAAAATTAGTGAAAAGCTCCTTTTGTTTCCCATTTGAAGTGATTTATTAAATATGAGAAAATGACATGTTCTGACTTACACAACAATCCTGCAGTTTCTTGCTTGGACGTAGCTTCCAGTGTACCTGATGTCACATCTCACCTCGTTGTTGGAGAAATCCGATTCCTGGACCAGTTGAGATGGGTTCACTGTTACCTGGAGAAAAAAGATGAAATGTTTCACATGATTCCAAGTAAATTATAGTGTTGCAGGAATAAGTAAGCATATTTGATTAAACCCCACCTTTAGGATGTAGTTTCCAGGTGGCACATCAGTGATGTCAATCCACTGGCAGTCGATGTTGGCATGATATGTATCATAGCAACCAGGACCAAGCCCCTAAAAACAATATCAGCTACTCTTAATTACTTAATCAAAAGGGTCATTTTCAGATTTGTTGCATGAAAAGTATCAAACTGCACTGTGTTTGTAGCAGACAAACACAGATACTGTCGGATGAAAAAGTAACAGTAGACTGACTTGAGTGTGAGCTGTGCATGCAAAGCGCCGTCGCACTCCTGGGTCACAAGACGTGTCTTCCAGACAGAAACTGGCTTTGTGTCCCTCAGCAACCTTCTGTCCAGTGGAGACATCCAGCAAATCGTAGTTACTAAAGGCCTCCATACTGTGGTAATGCCTGTATACACAGATAAATTATTATGTGGCAAAACTGGAGATTATAAAAACAACTTAAAAGAAACATTTAAAAAAATATTTAACCACAATTTTCAGATTAACTTATTTTAAAGATGTTTTAACGTTTGAGCTGGTAGCTAAAACCTCAGAGTCCCTATTGCCCTGCAAAGATCAGGCTGTGTTAATATTCTGTATGTACGAATATTCCAGCAGTGAACTCACTGGTGACAGCTATGCCATTCCCACTCATGTCTGGGTTTCATTGGGAGGAAGTCTGCAGTTCCTTGGTTCTTCACTCGCTGTGGGAACCGCAGCAAAACCCTGTAATCGAGATCACTCACACTCGGATGATATGCAGACCTGCAAGAAACGGAAACCGGACAGTAGCCAACATGACCTCTAATGTCTGAGTGCGCAGCTGGAATGCACTACACTGTGATGTACACTTTACTGCACAGTAAAAAATCCTCTCCTGCTCTTTGACCTCAGCAGATATGACAGTGATTTACTGCAGATGTGTTTTGTGGTCTTGGTTTGGTAGTTTTTACTCTGAAATCCTTTGCCTCTCATTTGAGCATTTATTTTACTTGGCAAAGAATCAGCTCAGATCAGAGGAGAGGATCTCTGGCCGGTTTGTTTCAAACTGCTCTGTCACTCAGCTGAGACATCCAGTGGGATGAAGGCCAACAAACATCCCACCTGCATTGCCTTTGCTTTCTTTTCACATTTGCATGTTCACCCTGGTGATTTCTATTGGTCAGTGTAAACATATTTAACTCACAGTAAAAGTACAACAACATGTCATTTAAACAAAAAGTTAATCTTTAAGCAAATTAATCATGTAAATTACATTTCATGAGGAGATTAAAGTGAAATAAAGTGGTGCACCTGGACAGGCAGTTCTCCTCAGCAGCACAGCGAAGAGCATACATCTGCACTCTCTGGATGTATGAGGCTGCTTGGATGTAGTATGGGTCAGGTATCAGGTCTGGGAGACCTGGAAAGGAGAATATACAATAGATGATTTCTGACGTGTGGGTGGATTCAAACAAAACGGCATGAAGCACCAACGTTGATGTGATATATAGAAATATTAATGATCAACATTTTTAGATGTCAAACCTATTTCTGCTTATCAAACTACAGATTGCTAAAGCCTAATATGTGATTGTTATTATGTTATTAATTTGAATTTGAATAGGCTATATACATATATATCATTCACCAATTTATACATTAGTGAATGCGACAGCAGAATGATTAATAATAATAATAATAATAATAAAAAAAAAAAAACAAGAAAGAAAAAAAGAGAAAACCTCTTCAAACCACATCTGCTCGCCTCACCGTTGTGAAAGAACCTGGTGCCGTAACCTGTTCCAGAGGGATCGCGCGCAGTCTGCCTGTTCCTGCGGTCTGGTGGGTAAACATTATAGAAAACTGAGTTCCTGTGATGGATGCTGTGCGGATCTCGTGGGTCACCGGCATCTGTTGTATCCACACTCCTTTGAGGAAAATGTACGTCCACTGTGTTGCTGGACTGCACGGCGGAAGAATCATTAGGCTCTGGAGAGACTCTGGTCTGTGACCGAACGCTTTGCGCGCCCCGACGGTCTCCTGAGATTGCCTGTTGAGGGGCTCCACGCGCGTTCCCGCCGTCCTCAGTCAAAGTGACCCGTGTAGCAGGTGAATCCGGGCTCTCGGGTTGCACCCTGTCCAGACGGCTGTGCGTTAACTCTTGTGTTCTTACCGGTGACGCACGGTGCTGCTGTGCGCCATCTCCAGGTGTACTCCTGCCTCCTCGAGGGACTCCGCTGCCGGAGAACTCTTGAATGACAGTGCCATTAGACGGTGCCTGGTATGCACCGTAGCTCACAGTTCGCAATGGTTCGAGGCGCGGGGACTGATTGTGCGCACCTGACCGCAATGAAGCGAGCAGGTACTGACCTGCATCAGCACCCAGAACCGACGTATCCATTTGATTGCGGTTGTTTTGTTCAGAGTGACTCACGGCTGCGCCTTCCATGCTCACAGATCTGGTTCTGGTGGATCTGCTGAGCGCAACAGGCGGGTTAACTTGGTTAAAATTGTTTTTTGTTGTCAGTAATAGTTGGGTGTGTCTCCTGCCCTGCGAAGGTAAACGATACTGAGTCCCTGTGCTCAGTAAACTGTAAACCTGACCGTTATTCTCCCACTGAATCCGGTGTCTCCACGGACCAACACGTGTGCGTAAATGATGCTGACCAGTGCCAAAGCACACCAGAACAAATAGGCAAATTAACACAAAGCCAAACTTCTCCATGGCTCACTGGAATTCTGTCTCTAACTGGTAAGTTCCAAAACAGATATTAGCGACGAACATTTGACGTGAACCCAAGAGGTGCGGTGGTGTTTTAATTATACTGGACTTCGTCACGCGGTTGCGCACAGCATCACCAGCGGGAGGGCTTGGTTTGGGAGAGGTTTTGGGACTGCAATGTGAGCTGAAACTGTATCAACAAAGGCTAAACGAGAATCTACACGCTTCCTCGTAGGGCTGAGTTAAAGGGCTGTCAATTTACAAATAATGTCTCCATGCGGAAAAGGATGAATTAAATGAATTATCAACAGTGAATTTTGCCGAAACCTGTAAAAATGTTTAAATTCTTCTTGAAAAGTTGCGTAATTTTGTACAGTCTTCGGTAATGACACACAAATTTACTGCTTCAGATGTGATTTTGCATTGTGACAATCAAGAACAAGATGTAACCTGGAAAGAAGTTGATCAGTTTTTATCTACTTATTTAACGTTTATTTTACCAGGAAAGTCTCAGTGGAATTAATCCAAGAGTGTCCTGGCCAAAACAGAGCAGTTAAAAGAGTTTACTTACACACAACTCACATTCAAATTGACCAACAAAATATGTTTCCTTATTATCATTGCGACACGAATAATAAAGGACTGGTTTGGGGAGTCTATAGAAATGTAGGATGTCAAAAGTGAAATTTAATTCCTTTACTAAGTTGGCACATTGTGTCCCATGCGCATGTCCAGCATGAAAATATCTGGGACCACCGGTGACCATGCTGATGGTGAACCACTGGATGGCAGTGAATCCTCACAGACATTCAGAGCTCTGCTGCGACACTTTACTTTTTAACGAAACATCCAATAGTAGGCCTATGTACATGCTCCTCGAAATATCTCGAATTTTACATCTGTAGACGCGTCATAAGTCCCCTTATTTACCGGAAATATTAACACAGACTGAGTGACCAGAGTTCTCCCATTAAAAAAATAAATAAAATAAAAACAAATTCTAGCCAGTTACTGAATATGTTATTGGCCTCTTTCATCTTTTTACTTGTGAAGGTAACATTCAAGTGAGACATGGTTTATATTCATAGCCCAGACAGAAGTGTAAAAATACAGCCTAAAAACGACTTCCCTTATTTTGCAGCAGATAATTTCTGTAAATGAGTTCTCAGCTATATATAGACAGTATCTGAACCATGGAAAGACAGCGTTTATATTCAGTGTTCTGTGTGCTTTCCTTTTGTACAGTAAGGCGCAATAAATAACACCTAATCTTTAGTTTTCAATGATGTTGCAGCTGAATAAAAGAGGAGAGAGATATGTTGAATAGTCTAATTGAATCAATGTCCAGGATCATGATACAAAATACACATGCATTGTTGTAAATTAAGATGATTCTGTAACATGAATATTCAGTATAGTTTTTTCCCCCAATAGAGTCTATGATGTATTAGAAACATACCCAGATACAGATGGTCTGAAGTAAAGGGGAAGTCACCTTTACAAAAGTTCGAAACTCAGGAAGCAAATCAACAAAAGTTGCAATGACTGAAAATTTCCCAACCATCGAAAATTTGTGCATGGTTGATGGTTATATTTTTCTGCACAACTCTCAGTCATATTGGCTCCTGTATTTAAAGTCAGTCATAGAAATTCTTCTAAATTTTCTGCTTGAAATGTAAAAGAATGCTGCTTCTTTAACTGGGGGACCGGAAAGAGAGAAAAGAGACTTTATATATAAAAAGTGGCTAGTGGGGCAGGAAACTTTGAAGTACAGTGGTCGACTATCACTTGAGTTGAAGTTCAAAGTTAAGTTTATTGAGTTTTTTAAGGGATAATGCACCATGGCCTCACTGTAAGAAGGTCGCTACATCAAACCTTGGCTGGGGAGGGGATGTAATTGGAACTGTGCCCCTCTTGTGGTGAGTTTGCATGTTTTCTCTGTGTATGCGTGGGGTCTCTCTGGCTTTCTCCCACCATCCAAAGACATGCATACAACATTAATTGGTCACTCTTAACTCTCCCTATAAGTGACTGGTTGTTTATCTCTGTGTGGTGACCTGTCCAGGATGAACCCTGCCTCTCGCTGATTGCTGGAACCCATCCCAGCATTTACCAGGTCTCCATTAACCTCCTACAACCCTGAAATGGACAAAGCAGAACAGAAAATGAATGAATATAACTCAACGCTTTCTCAGACATTTAAATGATCATATTTTATACCTCTCAAATGTCAAATATTCTTCCAGAATAAACCACCTGAAATATCTTATCCTCTGGCATCCAGATCCTATTAATAAAGACATCCTTAACTGTGTTGAAGTGCAAGTGCAAGGTTATCACCTTTGTCTTTTTTTTTTTTCCATCCTCAGTCATGCTGGCTGCATATACGTGCAAAAAGACAGGTAGCCTGCAGCCCCGAGGGAACAGCAACAAAGACAACAAGCACACTGAGCATTCAACAAGGTCAAAGTGCATAAAACCTCTTCTATACAATTTGCTAAACTTTACAAAAGAACCCCCTAAATCTACCCGCACACAATGAGAAGCATATGCCGACTCTCAGCAACTCAAGCATGAATTCACGAGTGAGTGTGAAAATTAGAGCGAAACACGTGGAACATGATTGCAGGGCAGAGGTCAGGCAGGTTGTAACCAGGATGGTGTAATTTCTCTAGACTGCCTCTCCCTGTCTAGTTCATCCCTCTATTATCCACGTCTTTGATACACACTATTTCAAAACCCACCTTTCTTGACTTCTTTTTCTTTTCTTTTTGTCAAAGCCCAGTAAAACTCAAAGCAGTAAATAGACTACATCTTGGAGTCTTGTTCAGCGGGGCACTTTTTGTTGAGATTTTACCAAACTGACTTGTTCACAATGTTTGCACTCTGTGTAGAAGTAAAATATTATATTGTGCACATTTTCCTCATGTGGTATAAGCCACCAGAACAGCATCCTGGTCCAAAAGGGCATGAGACACATAAAAAAATTAATGAGATGACCACAAACATGTTATGCAATGTTCTGTATGTGCGAACAAATGCAGACCCTCTGAAGACCGGATGACCAACAAGATCATAAAAACAGAAAATAGCCATCCTTAGTGTTATGGTTCACTCTCAGGTTGAATGATATGAATCTGATGTAACTGTTGATGGAGGGGTTTCCGTCAGCTGATCCAAACAAGCTGTGGAGTAATAAGGTCAGGTTTGTCCAGGAAAAGGTCTAGACTGGGTTTATTTTCACTGTAAAGCAGCTTGGGATAATGTAGCCACTGTTTCACACTTGCCAGTTTGTGCGTGGCAAAACCATGAATAGCTGAGTGTGTTTGCGGAGTATATAACCCTGACACACTTAATGGACTGCCAGAGTATAATTGTGTCTGTGCATCATTAACAGAACATTTTAGAAAACTGTCTAAAACCACAGAAGCATTGTATTGTATAGTCTGAAATACCTCTGAGCCCTGAGGCGTTTTCCCTGGTTCACGTCTGTCCTCAGAGTCATCAAGCACACTGCTGTCATTTTTAGCACCACGAGTCCAGACCAGTGTGGTTCAGTCTGCGACCACCTGTTAGGGCGTCACAACAATCACCTTGTCACTCCATTTCCATATGACATGCACATGACACATTAAATCCGCCTACAGCTGATGTCAAGAGAGGCTAAAAGAATAGCTGTTACTGTAATAGGTGTTACCAAAAGGTTGCTATGATTGAGTCAAAATAAATTCTTCATCATCTTCATCAATGCTGCGTGAGGAACACAGGCAGAAACATATACAGTAAAGGACGCAATATCAGTCCGTATATTTATAACTGAATTATATTCTCCAGAAATGTTGCAGTACACTGTCCCATCTGTAGTGTAAACAAGCACTAAAGACAAAATCCAAACTGGTTTGATTTCCAAATGCTCCCGCAATCAAATTATCATTGAACTTCTACCCACTTTCAAAAAGAGGGTGCTTAAAATACACCCACTTACCTGACCTGTCCTATACTTAGCTGTGGTATTATACACTAAAGCTCAAGCTAGATTATCTGTGGCTCCTTAAGGGAAATAGGAAATTATTTTGATCTATTTATATGTATGGAAATATAAGTGAGATCAGCACGTGCTTTGGGTCTCATGTGCTGTATGTAGTGCTAATCTAGTGCTAATAACCTAAATCTTTGGGTTCGACTGTGACCCACTCAGGCGTCTACTTGAGGCAACGTGGGACAGCTATTTAAGGGATGCAGCGTTGGAAATGCCCAGGAGGAAGACATACAGTAGTACACTGAGAGTGCGTCTCGTCTCAAAAATAGAATCATTGTCACACAGACTAGTTACTGTAGCCTATATACAGTAATAAAAACATCCAGAAAATTAAATTAGTCATCAGATAGATCACGTTGCAGGTCCAATGGCCTGCTTTCTTAATTTGTAGCTCTTGCCACCTCATCATATAAGACAAATACACTACCTCTCAAAAGTTTGGGATCACTTTTCCATTAAATCCTCTGTTTATTCATTCCTACTTACTCCAAATAGCTAGAAAAAAATCTAAAATGCTGAGTAAACTACAAATCTGGCCTCAGGAGTAAGTTATTCTTGTCCTTACAAATGGGATATTTGTAAGGTATGTGGTATGTTAAAACTGGTATCATTTGCCGATGACACAAGCAAATGATATGTTCTGGAGAATCTGATTGATAGAGAACATTTCTTTGGGATCATGCACAATTGAAAAACGGTTGAAAAGAAATAAAGTAATATGTCTGAGATTGTTATTTGGGAACAGCAAAAAGAACACAGATACATATACAGATATGTATTAATGGGGAAATGATAGAGATAGTGCATAAAAGTAAGTGTCTTGGGGTGATAATAGATGATAAAACAAGATGGGAAAGTTTCAAGAAACATTTCAGGTCAAACTAGATGGGCCAGAATTTGCTCTACATTCATCCTTTATAAGTGATCTAAATGTTCATTATCATCATTATCGATACTGCTATAGGGTTACATGAGATCATACAAATTCTTTTTTTTTTTTTTTTTAAAAAAAAACTAAAATACTCAAATTTACTGATCTGGTTAATTTTCACTCTGAAAACTATACAGTATGTATAAGGCAAAAAACAAGTAACTCCCAGAAAACGTCCTGAATCTGTTTTGAATAGAAAATGATAGATTTGAGAAAGGACCTAAACTTGAAACATTTTTTGTGTATGTGCGACTTTGACAAGTTTTTGTGTCTTGGTTTGTGGAGTGCAGCTGCTGAACAGACTGAGTCAGGAGGATCTATGGCCATGTCCAAGCATGAGCACATTTAGAAATAGCATCAAGAATAAATTTGTTTTATAAGATATGGGGAGGACTTTGATTAGAGCTCCATTTACTTCTGTGTGTATCGATGCACAGACAATTGCTCAGGAGACAAATGTTCACAACAATAAGAAAAAAAGACATGCTCACAAATTGTTTATCGAGATGCATTTTTCAAAAGGAAAAAAAAATTCACTCAAATGAAAAACAATAGACAAATATGCTCACAGTGACCTGCAAAAAGTTTTTAAAGAAGTATCTATTTCATTTGAATGCTGCACCTTGCTGTAATGATTTAAATTCTGCAAAGCACTTTGAATGGTCTTGTATCCTATATGAAATACAGGTTTCACAACCTTATAGTCAGATTTTTCTGTGAGTGTTGCGAAAAGTAGTGGTTTAGCTTTATTTGGCTGAAGCCTATCTCTCCCGAGAAGAGACCATTAAAAGAGGTATTCACATATTTCAGCTACTTGAGGTAGGAGAGGTACTAACAAACAAAAGAACAGACTGAAGCCTAACCTAGTCTAAAATAAAAAAAAAATGGTTGAAACAAATGTTTGAATCTCCCACATCCCCTAATGCAATGACAAGACAAACTAAAGGTGTTTATGAGATGCATCTATAAAATAGTCAAAAACCTTTAAACTTTGATTCACCAGTGTGTGAAACAAATTGTGACCTTAGTTTGGTAAAACTATATATATATTTATATACATGCCGTATTTCACTGGTGCATTAGGGGTTGTTTTGTTTGTTTGTGGTTTTTTTGCATTTTCATAATTAAATAAAAATGCAGACATATTTCATATTTATATATCTGTATACTAACTTTTTTGCTGTGAATATATATAATATATTTTTCTCAACTCTCTCTTCTCTTTTTATGTTTGGCATATATTTTTTTTGGAGCAAACTTTCATGGAATAATTAATGTGTGTTAGGATATGAATATTTATAAATGTGCAAAGTATTTGTAAATATGTACGGATTTTGCTTGATTTACTGGGTTCATATAACAGAAATAAATATCAAACTGTAATTAGGATATGGAGCAAATCTAAACAGGAAGTAATACCGACAAGTGTTTATTGATAATGGAGGAGTACATTGGCTTGTGCCTCTTCCTACTTCTTTTCTTGTATCATGATTCCTTTTGTCATACTATAAGTTGTGTTTTTAGTTTTCCTCACTTTACATGTGTTATTTATTTGCCTTAAAATGTTTAAAATAAAAGCATTAACTCATCCATATTTGATGTCATATTTGAATAATAAACATATCAAATGTAATCAAAAGCTGTGCTTAAAGAAAATTGTGTTACTAATTTGCAAAGTAATAATGTGATTGTATTAAAGGCAGTTTTGTATATCCTGTTTTTTCTTATTTCATTTGGTTGTCTTTTTTCCTCAGCATTCAGTGCAATTTATCTTTTTTGAGTCAGGGTTAAAAAAAAAAAAAAAAAAGAAAAAAAATTTCTAACCAACAATCCTGAACTATTCAGGACTGGACACTCTAGAGTCTGAGCTATTCAAAAACCATAAAATAAACAATCATTTAAAATATGACAAACCCCCCCCCCCCCCCCCCCAAAAAAAGAAAAAAATACCTCATGTGCTTGCAAACTACAGTACTTGAAAGGTATTAAAGCACTTTAAATGCTTCATATACATTTGACACCTGGTTTCAACTGGTGTGAAACCAAAATACTGTAAACCCCAAATATAGTATGCCAGGACAGAATGCATGTGATGAAAAAACCTTTATTACCCTTAAAGGGAAATTTTACTGGCACGTATATTATCACAGAGGAACAAAAGGACAAAAATGTTTTGTAGGCAATGCTGAGATGCAATATTTTACTAACTATTTTTGAACCAACCAAGTCCGTCTAAAATTATTTGAATCTGAATATTTATTAGTTCATGTTACTAAAAAAAAAAGAAAATCATCTGATGAGGAAACCCTTATTGCTCCTAAAGAAAAGGCAGTTGCCATTGAGGAGCTAAACTAAATGAATATTTTTTTTTTTTATTTCCCCCCAAATAATTTAAAGTGAAACTACAAAATAACTTAAAACTTGCTGATGTCAATCGGCAATATTCTCTCAAAGATAAAAAAAAAACGCAGCCAACATCCACACCAATCAGGTTCTATATAATACAGGTAGCACAGAATCTTGTATGGGCAAGTTAAATAAACGTAATCACATACATCAGATGTGTACTAGTACAATATTTCCTAACATGACCCTCCAGCAATTCAGTTGAAATGAGATCTGGCAAGTGATATTACTGCCAAATCTGAGAAGAAAAAAAAAAAAGTCCCACAACAGAATTGGGCCACTTAAGATAGAATATCAATATAATATAGAAATAATGGGGTTTGGGTTTTTAGTTCTAAATGTATGAGCACGTGCTGCATCTTGTAAAAACAACCACACAGAGATATTTAATGTTGTACCTTAACAACAGCTAAAGCATTTATTTGCAGGGGAAAACAACTGGCACGCATGGTCCAATACAAGTCAATAGTTTAGCATAACAGTAGTATAGTTATCTTCAGTTCACAATCACTTAAAATGGAAAAACAAAATGCATTTATCTGAAAAAATAAAACAATGATAACTTAACATTGCTCCTTTGCATTTACAAAAAAGATAAAATTACAAAAACTCCATAAAAAAAAAAAAAAAAATCATTGAGGCTATTTACAAGGTCTGTACAGATGAGGAGAAGACTCTTCCTGCTGCAAGAGACAGAAACAAGCACGAGTTTAGACAAGCTTTTGTACTTTACAACTTTATAATGTAAATATGATAAAAGATGCTTCTCAATAACATTAAACATACTGTAGTCTCATATTTGTGAGATTCCCCCCTCCCCCAAATAACAAGTCAAGTACAAACAAAGAGGAGCCTCTCTCAGCGTTCTCACCTATAAACGATTGAGCAGGTTGTTCTGAATGTCCTCATACACCACGTTGTAGATCTCCTCTTTTGTTCTCAAACCATCAAGGTACTCTGCAATGCAAACATTGTATAATTGTATAATAAAAATTGTGATTTTATAATGCTACATAAAAAAATATATGAGTATACATTAAAAGAATGGGGTTAAAGTAGAAACAAACTGTAACATACCAAAATTCAAGCCGCTGTCCTCCATCTCTTTCCTGTGCTTCAGGTACATGGGCCAGACATGGCCATCAAACAAACCAGGAGGGTCAGGAACAGTGTACTGTCTTGTACTAATAAAAAAAAACAAACAAACAAAAAAACCCATAAATAAATAAAATAAGATCAATAAAAGCACAGTTTGAGAAAGTCATTAAGATTTTGGAGTAAAAAAAAAAAAAAGTGATTACACATAAAAAGAGAGCAAAAAACCCAAAACCTTTGACATGAAACTTTAATAACACAAGACAATAAATTTGTAGTCGCTCACCTCCTTCTTCTTTTGCACTCTTCATAGGGTATCGTGATGTAATAACATTTGTCAAAAACATCCAGCAGGGGCCTAAAGGGGAGACAGAAAAGGTAATGAACAGTCATGTAACACCTTCCGAGTAAAAGTTATACAACTGTTCATGCTCTCGCTTATCTACATCTGCAGCATGCTTTGCATTCATCACTGTACATATAATACAGACCACCGTGCCGTCACCTTAAGAGACCACTCAGAGCCCCTTTCAGCTGAAGCCCTTATCTAGAAACAGCAGCTCCTACACAAGTCTGCGCGCAGTAACGAGCCAATAGGAAGCATGCAAAATTGGCACGTGACTTGACAGAAATAACTGGATCCTTCTGTGTGTTTGTTATCATGAAATTCATACAATTTGTGCCAACTAAGGACTAGCCACTCCCCCTCACTGAAATCTGTGGTAATACAATTCTCGCACTTTCGATTCACAACAAATCAACAGTCTTCCAAAACAATAGGCTGTACAAAATGTACAAACTGCTCACATTTCATATGATCAACACAGGTTGATATTACATGTTCATACAAGTTGGGTTTTCGGTACAGTGCTTTCACAATAAGACATGATCAACCATCCGGCCTCATTTCACACAAACAGCTCGCAATTCAAGATTTATCAAAATCAACTTACGGGTGGTTGTAGAGCAGGAATCCCTCCACAATCAGTATGTGGATCTGTTCGTCAGGGTTGGCTGCATCTGCAGAGGACAGGGTGACACCATGGGAGCGGGCAAACTTCACTGGGTTCTCCATCCAGCCCTTTACTGTATTGGTCATGGCCTCCATGTCCAAGGCTGTGATCACTGCGGGGCAAGATTGACAGACAGGAAAATAATAGAAAAAAAAAGACAGAACATTAGAACAGACACAAGCAAAGACTGTACTGAATTGGGAATGTGTTGTGTGGAAGTGATGAGGTCGCTGCAAACTAAACACTTGTGATGTACATGTTCTAGCTGTGATGCATGTAATTGTAGAGTATGGGTTCTATTATATCAAAAGGGGCAGGTATGTGAATGTAAGATTAACAATGAGATGAGTCATTGGCAGTCTTCAGTGAAGTCTTACCATCCCATTGTCTAAAGCCGTCCTCCCCGACTTCTATCTGATCGGGTTTCTGAAATAACAGTCACCAATAAAACATTGCTGCAACCTTACAGCTCTGAACACTTGCAGATCTCATGCCCAAGTTGTACGGCCAAAGGAGTGAGGGCACAGGGGGGGGGGAAGCACTTAGCAAAGAACATGCACAAAATTAAGCAAGTGTAAGTATGCAGATGAAACAGAGATGACTAGAGAGCAGGATGCTCGTGGATTAAAGATGGGGTGAAGATTTAACACCAAATTAAAATAGAAGGGATAAGCAGAGGGTGAAGTAGGTTAAAGTCTCTTAGATTACTATCACTAGACTATATACATATTCACAGTATAAAGAAAGTTAACAAGCTGGAAGCAAAAGTTTTTTTTTTTTTTTTAATAGGAATGAAGGAAATTTCCAGATCTGCTGTGGGAAACAAAGTGTGGGGGGATGGGAGGCACCTCATGGGAGCAACCCCTACTTTGCTCACATGCAGAGCTAGTTAAACTAAAAAGGGGGGGAAAAAAACAAACAAAAAACAAACAAACAAACAAAAAACCTTATCAGCCATCTGCTTATTAAAACTCACCTTGAAAAAGTCATCTTGGTGCACAACACAGCAGTTGGGCAAAGTCTTGATCAGTTTATTTGTCAGAGTGGTTTTACCACCATTAGTCACTCTGGAAAACAAAACAAAAAAAGATAAAATAATGATTACTTTAATGACACATTTTATATATATATATATATATATATATATACACACTGTTGCTAGTTATATTGTAGATAACTGAAAGTTAAATTAAAGATAAATAAAAGTTTTTTTTCAAAAATAATAAAAGTAGTGTTTATTGTTTATATTCACTTGTTTTCTAAATATACAACGAAAATGTTACCAAATCGATTGAAAATGACAAATATAAGAAAAATATACATGTGTGATTATAAGCACAACTAATCTAACTCACTGGTCTAGTACAAACTGCACTTCCAATAAACCCACACTGCAGGTATATTAAATAGCTGCCAAAATCAAGTGTCAAATTGTGATTCACTTATTCAAGGGCTCATGTTTTGTGTGCATGACTATAATGATGATATTAACGACTGTGTCCTTGTTCTGAGATTGTAAACAGACTTAAGATAAATCTCCCTCCACTTTTGAAAAGTCTCGCGGTGCATTTTCAAAAGTCCCGCTCGATTTATGACAACAAACCAGACAAACCGGACGCGGCTTTAAACTGGTTTCTGGCGGGCAGCTGATAAAACGTGTGGACATCAGGATAACGATCTACTACGAACTAGCATAAAGTCTCCATAAAACAAACAAACAAACAAAAAACGTTATTTAAACCACTGACTTTACCAAGCATACGCTCACCATTAACTTATAACAGCACACGACAGACATAAGTAATGATACCGTATTCAACTACCTGCCAGTGAACAGGACACATTAGTGTCTTTAGAAAAAATACTGCGATATCTATAACAGAAAATTGTGACTTAAAGCACAAAAAGTTAGTAAATACTCTTAGTGTGATTAAAGACAACAACAAAAACATACTTACCCGCCAATTCCTATGATGTATTTCATCTTCTTTTCCTCTCTTAACAGTTTTCTTCAACGTGAATTAAAGAGGTAAGCGGGAGCAAACGTCTGGGACAAAAATCCAACAAAATAATTTGCTGACACACGTCGTAGACTCAGTGCCTGTCTCCCCTACTTCTTCACTGATTGTATTCAGAGGACAGCCCTGTTTATATCAAGCGTGCTTTGTGTTGCGTCATGGTATACGCAGGCATGGGGCGTTCTCGTGATCCGACGTGCTCGTACATTTTTTCCCCCGTCAAGCTACGTATCCAGCCGAGCACCCAATCAGCCGGCGCACGTAGCCTATAACCAGCCAATCACAGCCCGCAAAATTTCACACATTCAGATACTTCTTTGCACCTGCTGCGGTCCATTTTGGATCGCAGCTCGTACTCATTCAGCAGTTAATCCAAATCATGAGGAAATGAGCTGTGGAAAACTACCATTGATGGTGTCGAATAAATACATTGGAATAGCTCTGTGTCTTCTGTGATGCTGTTTCATTGGAAAGTAGTGTTGAGGTTCGTTAAATAACTACATTTTAAAAAAGCAAATAAGAACATATGATTTACAAACCCAACCAGTAAGTCATTACAAAATGTTAGATTATTTAGTAAACTTAGCTCCATGTCATAAAAGGATCAGTTTTTGCATTCAGTTATAAACAATTATAGTGTCAAATGTAAAAATAAAATCATTTGTTACACAATTGACCAATTTTATGTGCTGTAGCAAATCGGAATATATTTACTTATTGTACAGTAAAAGTTCATTGGTTTACATTAGTTCTTCCACAGCTGAAGCACGATAAGTAGCCTACCTGTTTTGTCTTGTCACACTTTTTATACCCTAGAGAAGCTTTTTTTTTGTGTGCCAAGAATGTGGGACAGTAAGGTGGAGCTTCAGTTCAAAAGACAAAAAAAAAGTTTAATTGGGGCAGATATGTTCGTTCAGGTGTGAACCAGAGTGATACCCAGCTTCCTAAAATACTGCTGCTTGTTCACAGCCTCCTCTTTTCACGTGCATATTTTTTTAAACCTGTGCATTTGCATGTCAGAGGTTAACAGGAGAATCTGCCCTCAGGAGTGTTAAATGGAACAGGGTGAGTTGTAACAACTCTATGTTGATATTTAAACTACAATACTACACGAGTTCAGAAAAGAAATGTTTAATGTCAGTCCTGCTGCTACTGGGGCAGAAAAATAAGACATCCAGTTGAGTTCTGACTAAATTTACCCCACTAGTGGATATAAAAAAAGGGAAGTAAAGTACACATAATGGAAAATGCAAATGCTTATGGTGCCCATACAATATAGTTTTTATTGTTCAGGATAGCTGCCTACATGATCAGTACAACCTTTCTTAACTTTATGGTTTTTTGAAATGAAATATGACTTTTACCATTATATTTGAAGGCATAATGCAGTGTAATTGTCGAAGTAGAGACAATTATACAAATGAAATACACTGATTATATGTTTTAAGATCACTTTACCACATTTAAAATGTGTACCAACTGTTTAAGTGAACTGTGATGTTCCTTCTTGTATAAACAAAATAATTAGGACTTTGTAGTCTCTTGATTTTATGTGAGAAATACTGATTCATATTTTTGCGCTGGAATCACAAGCTTTACTGTCTGTAATGGTTTTCAAAATGTAACAGTGTGAACTTTCTTTGTCTTTTGTCTGCCCAATATTATAACTTTTAGTTGTGCAACACTGAAAGCACTTAGGCTACTCATTTTTTCATGCATCTCTCAACCTCATCTGTTCACATGCTGTATGTTTTATAAACCTATTCAGGAAGTGTCACTGTTGCATATAATACCATGGAGCTCACCTTGTTTAGATAGGAAGAATCGGTGTGTCACTATTGTTTTTCCTGCTGGTTGTTCTTCCAGTGTCTAGTGAATGTTTTCATAACAGACAAGTAGACATAAGTGCATAAGGAGGACAATCTTCTCTTTATAAACACAGAGAGAGGAAACATTTTTGAATGAGCAGTTTATTCAGTCATATTTACACCCAGTTGTCCAAGAATAATAATAATAACCAATATGATAATTTTAATCTGAGCAAACATTTCACAGCAGACAAATGGCAGCCGTATTATGTCTAATAGCTGTTGTGCTTTTACAGTAAAAATGATCATTTTCATTTTGGAAAGGTCATATCGGCTATTCCTATGCAAACATTGCTGATGATGTTGGTTGGTTGGTTGAATATAAACCATTATATTTAAAAGTCAAAAGGCTACATTTTACATTCCTTCACATTTTTTAGATTTCCTTTTGGTTAAACAACAGGCACTCGGTTCAGCCATCAAACCACAGCCAGAGGAACCTTCCCTCACAGACTGACAAACTGCAGCTGCTGTGTTGGGACTGCTCCTCTAAAAATTATGAATAATTGATGTGACAGTTCAAAGGAAATGAACATAAAAGAATATCAAATATCATTCCTGTTCTGAAGATGCAACAGACTAAAGTCAGATTTGAGATGGCAGTCTTGACATAAACTTTTCATTTGACTTATTTCTGTATACCAGAGATGCATAAGTCGTTCCATATCCAGAAGCAGACAACTGCAAGTCATGGTAACAATAATGCAAAAAAGCTCCAGATCTAAAAAAACAACAACAATCTAATTCTGTTGTGAAACCATTTAAATGCTCTTTTAAAACCATCTCCAGAAGTGCAAATCAATATCAAGAGCATACAGCTCATAAAATTACTTGCTTTTACTGTACCTGTTTTGCCTTTTTGCTACAACAGGTTAAACAGACGGAAGACATAAAAAAACAAAAAAAACTATCAAACTCAATAAAATGACCATAATGCATAAAGATACCTTTCAAGTGTTTAAACTTGTTTTACATCCCAGCTGTTCATCCAGACCAAACACATAAAAAGGTGAAAATGCCACCTTGCAGACAAGAGCAAAATTACTGTACAGCTACATTTTAGTTTTTATTAAAATTGTTATCTTCCTTATAGAAAGAACTTTCTGCTGCAAATACACTGTGGCAAAACATTTTCCAGGCTGAACTAATGACAAATGTTCCCACATGAAAAAAATATAAGAATGACAGAAATGTAAATCTAAAGAAATGTGCAATGCTTCTGCATTTGTTCTCAAAAATGTCATTGTAGTTTGATGTAGATGCTTTGCATGTGGTGGGTTAGTACTATAGCCATCCTATACAAGACATGCTATATATATATAGCATCACTGAATGTCATTTAAATCAAATAGCACATGCATGTCATATTCTTATATCTTTTTTTCATATGGGTCTTCTTGCCAGAAACTGCTAGGTGATCAAAATTATTCAGGCACATCATAACACATAATACACTACAGGTGAAAGGGCACAAAGAGGACCAAAGAGGATAAATGATCCCCACATCACTGAATGTTAGTACATTTGGACATCTAAAAAAAATGTCAGGACACTGTAAGAGATAGAGAGCTTGAAAAGGCCTTATGATACAGCAAGTATGAGGTAAAAAGAAACTATGAAGGCATCTGTCATTTTGAAATCCCATTTGTCTTTGACATGTCATAAACACAAACACTCACCAGCTTGTACAAGTGTGAGTAGTTTGTTCTGGTTGTTTACTTATATTAAGTTTTTCAGGTGAACATGTTGCATCTGCAAGCTGTTTGCAGGAATCTACAAACACTCATCAATTTGGCTTTGAGATCTTCATTTTTAGTCACCCAAATGCCTCACGTATGATAGTTTGTTTTAATTGAACAATAAGGGACTGCTCCATCACTGGCGAATGAATAAATGACCTCAGCAGTGAAACTTCCTTTCCCTTTTCAAGTTGGGATGTAAACCCTTTTAGGCGAGAGAAGGAAGAGGTATTATAGGACGGAGCATTCTTCATGTTGACAGGAAAATAATGACGAAACTGTTGTGGATAAAGCGGAGGAAGGAAGTCGCTGGACATGCCTCTGTTAGACCCTGCATGAACAGAAAAAAGAATTTTATAACACATTACAAAAGATTTGCAGCTCTGTTGTTGTGATCAAGTTTAAACTCAGATTTTGAGTATGAGTACTCTTAAGTCTCTTCATGATCCTTTCTGGGGATGAAATCAACTTCCATTGAACTTTATCTCTATGGTTTATCCAGTTCTTTGAAAAACTAATCTTTTTATGTAAAGAAAACTGAAATCAGCCCTTCTGAATTCAAACTCAGACTCTCTAAGCTCAGTCATACTATGACACCACTTATTATGAAGTTGAAGTCACGGTTTTAAAACCAATGGTCACATTAACCAGGGGGTTTTGTTTGGGGGTGCTGTGTTAGAGGGGACAAAAGTCCTGCCGTACTCTGGCCTTTTCAGGCAGGATGGTTGTGTCTGCAGCCTGTGGAGTGAATAATGTTTTGAAGAGGTGCTTAGGGTCTCGTGCAATGCTACGTGTGCTGCGTGTAATGGCCATTCTGTTAGGGTCCGAGAGGCTGGGGGCCGGGGAGGCCATCTTTTTTTTCAAGGCACTGCACATGATGGGTTTGTTTCTTATTGAAAGCAGTTAACGTGTTGGGGAGGCTGGGAACAATGGAAGAGGAGAGGTGGGGGTACAGTTTTGTAAAGGATGGTGTTGAGTCTTTGTTCAAAGCATTAGTGCATGTCAGTGGTGTGGTGATCAAAGCTTGGCTCATTGTCCAGGCTAAGTCAGAGGTATGTGAAACTCTCCCATTATCAGAAAAGTTATTTGCAGATCGTTGGGCTGTGGGCAGCACTGTGATGTGCCTGAGAGGAAATTGAAAGTTAATTTAGTCTGCGCTCACAGTGCGCTTCAGTGGTTTACACACTGAAGGAAAAGGTCTGTAAAGAGCTTTACTTTTTATCCCAATTATGCAGGAGTCACTGTTGTAAAAAAATTTAAATAGTCATTTTAATCAGTTTAATGTATCATTTTTCTGTTATAATCTTCCTCTTTGTTGCTATAACAACAGAAAAACAGTCACAACTTGCTAGTATGTGCACTCTATATTCCTCAGCTTACTGGTCTCAACTAGCTGAAATTGTCTCATAACTGCTCGGACTCTGAAGAATCCTAGTAGTATTTATGATGAACATGGCATCACAGTCATACTGATTCATAGCACTCATGATAATTCTCTGGATCAGATGGTTTATATCTTTTTTTTTTTTTTTTTTTCTTTTTTTGTGCAAAAATCGGCCTATTTTTAAATTTTGCCTTTATTTATCCAGGTAAATATTACTGAGACAAAAGGTCTCATTTTCAAGAGCAGCATGTTTTAAATATAGCCTACAGACAAAGCCCATTTAGAGTATGTAAATAAAATATCAAGAGAAAGTGAAGATTAATACTAAAAGACTATTGTATATGGATTTTTCAAATCTATGAAACTTGATTTGAATTTTTTTGCTGATTCCAAATTGTCCAGGAATATTTTTTCAGTCCTAAAATATGGAGGTCCAAGTAATCAGAAAAAAATCAATAGATTTATTTAGAAATACAAAATCAAATATATGTAAGTAAAAACTATATGTAATATGGCCCTGTGATGGACTGGCAACCGCCCAGGGTGTACCATCCCTCTCACCTGCCCTGGAATAAGCGTACATAGATGGATGGATGGATGGAGTAATTAATCTGTGTTTTTTAAAATTCAGCCGTACATATTATATCTATCGAGAGACTCAAACAGGTCACCAGCCCTAAGTTAGAAATGCCTACCTTATCACTGTACAGCACATAAATAAAGATATAGGAGACAAATAAATGATAAAATTAATCAATACATGTGGGAGAAAAAAAATATATAAAGAAATGCACATATAAATTTATAAATTTTATTTATAAATAAATAAGAATAAATTTAAGCAATGTATACATTATTAATATAAATAAAATGCATCAGTATAGAATAGAATATACAGAATTTCATTTTATTTTTTTATAATCAGATATATAGCTCTAAATATGTTTATTTGGTTAATTATTGATTATCCCATTTTTGGTCTGTGTATGTGAGTGTATGTGATAACATCTATGGCAAGTAAATGGTACGCAAGGTTCACACTCATTGTATACTGTGTACGTACTGTAGCACCTTTTAATCTTATCTTGGTTCTACAGAGAACAACATTTCTCATTCACACATTCACCAGAGCAGATTACATCTTCTATCATGTACCATATGACATATTGATTATTTAAACAATTCTATAACATAACAAATAAATATAACACTCATAAAACAAATCTGACATACAGTATCAAGAGTTGATATAAAATTAGATAGATATAATATTCACAGATACATTGTGTACTGTCCATAAAAGAGGTTACTTAAACCTTACAAAAAGATGGAAAACTGAAGGTTTGTTAACGCATGAAGTAACGTGTGGTTTTGATAATCAGTCCAATGTGGAGGCCATGCCACACTGGATGCTACGCTATCAGTCAAGGGAGGCACTCAGAACAGAAGAAAGAAACATATAATGAAGATAAAAAGGGTCATACTATGACACTGTATGTAGGAATAAGCAAATGTCAAACTGACAACCCTTAAAGCAGCTACCTGTGACACAAATATTTTTATGCACATTTGGTGAGTTTATTACTAATTTGCCTCTAATAGAAACAACTACATTGCCCAGCATAATTTCTATTATCGTTTTTTTCTTTTTTTTTTTATGTGATCTGTTATGTGTCAAGATCGGCTCTCTATTTGTGCTGCTTTGAAAATGTTTCTGCATTTCTGAGGTACAATAGGAAAGAGGTATAAAAACAAATCTAACTCTAAACTTCCCCTATGAAATGTGGGCATTCATCATGGGATGCGAAATCAGTCCTCTGGTGTTTGATGTATGAGTAAAGAAGTTGTGGGTCCTGTGACAGAGCCATCATAGAAGAGAAACAGAGGTTTGTATTACCTTTACTATCAGACTGTTCTCCTCATAATCCTTGATTAACAATCATTGATTTTGGCCTGTAGATGAGAAAACAAAGACGAAGTTTAGCTTTTATGAGGTTCAAAGTGGAGCAATTCTCCTTAAACTTTATGGAAGCCAGAGCTGATTAAACATCTGGTGTGTAAAGCATTGTAAGATTTGCACTGGTCTAGTACCTCTCCGACTTTTTGATTGGCTCCTGTGGGACTGACTGCTGCTGCTCCTGCTGTCGCTGCTCCTGCTCCATCCTGCACATGTACAATTATTTTTAGCACTTATGTTGCTGATGTTCGTTTAGAAAACAATTTCAAAGTCACTAGGGTAGCCAGGTAATGCAGATGAAGTGCTTTAAGCTACAGTTCAGTTTGAGTAGTTCTTAATTTAAGAATTACATGGGTTAATAAATAATGTTATCAAAACCATGCAAAAAAAGAAGTGCTTTACCTTTCCCTCCTGGCTTTAATCCTCTCTTCATCAAATCTGCAAAATGAAAAGTATTACATCACATTGTAAATCCTGCTGTCTCAGTCTTTTACAAGAAACAGCAGGGTAATCTTATTTTACTTTTATTCAAATGAGATTAGCTTAGATTTGTTCTTAAATGAATTTATGTGAATAATAATAGAGAAGGATTAACTGCTGCCTCCAGGCAGAGATGCTCTCCTGCAGCTCATTTCCGCCATCTAGTGGCTACTGATACTTACTGAACCACACACTCGGGGACCTGGACATGCTCCATGGGGACTATTTCTGCCAGTTCATCCAGACTATGGACGTACTGGATCTTATTCATGAACTTCACACTGCAGAGGGAAATTATATAAAACAAGAAATTATATTATGGATGTGTTACTCTTTCAATGTATGCTGCCAGGTTTCCCTGTGTTTTAGTTCCAAATGTTCTTATAATTTATATTTAAAAATAATAATAAGCACAAATGAGTCAACACTTATGGGATGATCAGAAACCAGCTAAAACAAAATGTTTGAGGTTCACACCCAGCTGAGTTTTGGCATTTGTTCACTCTTGGTTTGCCAGATTTTGCCCATTGATTGTCATATTTAGTTGGGTATATGGATTTGGACCGCTTTGATAGGACACATTTAGCTACATCTCGTTTGACAGTGGACTATGTGTGATGATGTGAATTTCAGCATCATAAAGACCTGGTTCAGTTACAGCACCCAAATTCAGTGCATGGACCAATTCTGGGATTACATTGTCTGAGTCATTTCTTCTACTTGGACCAGTAAATCAACCAAAAAATGTCAGAAAGACTCGATCAGTTTAGATAAATCACAAGCAATCCCTGTTAGGTATGAGAGAACATTTACTCCAAAATATACTTTCAGTGGTTGGATTGTTTGTGTTACCTGATAAAAGGCCGGGATATAGCCAGGACAGTGCGTATGAACCAAGTAGGATGAGTGATGATCAGAGACTTGAGGTTCTTCCTTAATCTAACACAAGCACAAATAAAAACCCAGTAAGTCAACAGCTATCAGTTCCTGTTTAAAGTGGACATATAATTAAGAGCACATACAGAAATATCAAACATCAAACCTTACACACTGCTGTTCTGATCATATCCTGTTGTAAATGAAGACATGAGCACGCTTCAAACTATTGATAGCATAACGGATATGTCCCTTTCATATCTGTCAGCATCAGTGTCATGCATGTCTGAGGGCTGCTGGAGAAGAGTACTCAGCAGTTATAAATAGCATAGCAGGCCTAATAAGAGTTTATTTAGCTAGTTTATCTTTTTTTCTTCTTTCTTTTTTTTTTTTTTTTTACACAGGATATGTAACAACATTAAGAATTAAGAATGAACGGGATTCTTCTTGTTTTCTTTACCTTCTGTCAATCATTTGGTAGCATTTCTTGAGCCAGCTGATCCCAGGCATTTTACTCCTCGGGGTGGCTCCATTCATGTAGATGATCAGGTAATCTTCGGCTACAAGCATCTCCAGACTGCTCACCACATATCTTGAGAACAAAAGAAGGATGATTTCTTACAAAAAAAACAAAAAAAAAACAGCTGTATGAAAGCATAAAGCATCAGAGTATGCATTGGAAAACCTCAGCTCTGACGTACGTACAGGAACAGATTTTCCATAATATAGTGGTAGTCTGGACTGCTGCTGTCAGGCAGGTAGCAAGCAGAGAATACAATGATGGCATTTAGGCCTTCTCCATAATAACCTGAAGAAAGAGATTGTCAGATGTATTGATTAACACTATTTACTTGGACAGTACCTTAGAGATGTCAGATAAACTTTATCAGGTTGAGACTGACCTCCGTGCGTGATGACTCGAAGGTAAGGTCTGATTATCTGCATATCAATCCGATGCTCCTGCTCTCCGATGATCACTGATCTCCACAGGCGCCCGTTGTTTCCATTCCCATTTTCACCTGCTTGTCCTGAGCCATCAGCAGGCCCTGCTTTGGCTGAGGCCACTGGTGTATCATCTGGAGGAAAACAGGTTTGGTTATTAGTTCTCCACAAATGGGGGGTAATAAAGTAAAGTAACATCTGTGTAAGTTCTTTTCAAGCAACATTATATTTACTTTAAAAAAGGCATATTAAGTTGAGAGTAAGAATTGGATTTTGACAGAGAATTAGTCCAGTTTATGAGAATCAAATAAATGATTTTATGTTTATGTGTTTGTCATACTGTAGCATCTCAACTGAGAATTTGCGGTACATGTCATAATACAAATTATAATACTCTGAGCACAAAGATTTAAGTGGAAGCTTTTCCACTTTTTTTTTATTTATTCAGTGAGATAACTTTTATGTTTTTAGCTCTTCCTCAGTATGAATGATCATAATAGGACAAAGGTGGTATGTAATCTGACAGGTCATAGCAGCTCCTAGCTCAACCTGTTAGTTTGCAATCGGGTAGTTTTGACCACCGACCTTCCCACTCCAGGTCGTTTCCATTGGTTATGAACTCCAGTGAGTCTGTTTCATCTGGAGTATCAATGTCATCCACATTGATGTCCAAGTCATCTGGTGTGTCCAGAAAGTCGTCTGACAGTAGAGAACCTTCACTTTGATCCAGGGACAGGTTCATCTCTGGGGCCACCAGCGTACGCCGTTTGCGATGAGATGAAGACACACCACTGCCTCCTCCAGGTGGGCTCACATGCAGGGAGTTAGGAGGAGCTACAGCAACACCATAAAGAGGAGCGGCTATAGTTTATGCCACCTAGAAGCAATATTATCTCCTTTAATGACCGTTTGGTGACAAGTTTGGTACTTACAGACTCGGTCATCTGTCAGACCACAAGAGGGATCCATGTCTCCGTACTCTGGTAGAGGTCTGGAGGGAAAATGTGTCTAGGTAAGCAACTACTAGCTCTAGTCTCAAACTATGACTTCAAAATGAAATGTAATATTGTGATTAGGGTGTTGTTAAATGAACCAGTCAAGTCGAAGGTGTTGTTACTGATCTAGCTAAACAGAAAGTGAGCACATGAGGTTAGCGATGGTTACAAACTTCTCTGGGGAGAGATGAAGATTACAGGGCTGCAAGGCAGGGTGTTAGTCAGAGCAGAGAGGGAGGAGAGGAGAAATAGAGGAGAAAATAAGAGAAAATGGAGACAGAGGACAAGGTGCTTCTGCATTCAAATAGAATGGTGCATCTTGGTTTTCTTTACATTGCATGCTGTTTATTTATACCTGTATAGACTGAGGAGGAAACAGGGAGCCATAATCTGCTAACTCTGTGCTTGTTGGTGCAAAAACGTTCTTATCTATGGGTTTAAATGTGCAAGAGAGGGCAAATGTGCTTGTCATGTATTTGTAGTTTTGTGTTGTCAGCAATAATATCCATGCAGCGCCACAGAGGAACAGACAAGTGCACTCTAAATGGTTAAAAAGGCAAATGATGTGGAGAGCTGCAACGCAGTGTTGTTCAGCAGACTGGGATCTTGCAAAAGCCAGTCGCTTCATCTCTCCTTCGGGAGGACATAGTGTGCTCCCCCTGAGTCCATGATACTGGCTTCAGCCCAGAGAAACAGGCACAGTTCTGACTCTGCTCCCTGACAATGCCTGCAGTGATTGCTGATGCAACATTTCCTTCATCAAAACTGAAGCTCTTTCAATTAAAATATGGATTCACTGAGGGAGATTTCTTTTTCAACAAAAGCAAGCTCACGCCTTTTGATAAATTTTATTATTGCATCATCCCTCAGCTACAAGATCAAATAGCCAGTGATGCTTACCTGCAGGAGAAAGCACGAGGCTGCGTTTATCAGACCCGATGCAAATAAGCTTTTTTGACCTCACACACCACTATATTTGGTTTGCTTACTCATTCCCTGTCCCCTTAGCTGACAGTGGACACACCAGAGCAGAGCATTCCTGAGTCTTCCGTGTGCTGCTGGGTGTCCTCTCGTCTTTGTCTGTCTTTAACTAAGAACTGCCACCATTTTCCTGGAGTGGTGTTGTTGATCGGTGACTGCTGATGCATCACATGACGTAGCCTTAGACCATTTACAGACAGAGCTGCACCTGCTCCCCGGCTTCCTGCCTCCCCCATTTGAGGAGGTGGGAGGGAAGAAGAGGGAGGAGCCCAGCAGTGACTGTCATCACAGTACCCTGCTACTTCTTCAGTGCCCATCGTGCTCTGCAGCTCAACCTGCATACATTACTTTCCTATAGTTTTATTGCATAAATCATATCAGGTGTGCCAAAGCCTACAAGGTTATATTGATCTGAAACAATAATGTGCAAACTATTTAATATCAGTGCAGCAATCAGAAAACCTACAGCTACATTTGTAGATCAAAATGAAGTCCGCAAACAACAACAACAACAAAAACTTATGACATTTTTTTTGCTTAGTTTAGCTATCTCTTGGTTTCAATAAGATCATGATTATGGAGTTTATGCTTATGGACACTAAAAAGTGATTCCAAACGATTGCATATTTCTATTAGACAGATCCAGACTAAATCTAATACATGCATTGTACTGTACTACACTGAATAATGAAATGTGCTGTGTATTAATTAATATGTACACAAAAATGTGCCACATGATGTGTGCCTGGCATGAGATTCATCAAGAATGCACCATTTTTATACGTATTTCATAGTTTGCATCTGCCAGGAATATACAATTGGCTTTATGTTGCATCCGCAGGGAAGAATAACAGATTATGATTACGAAGTAAAAAGTAGAAGGATCAAACCTTGGGAAGTCTTCATCCTGCCACTCATCTTTCACTTCCATGTTCTCCATTCGTAAAGTTGCCTCTGTGGTGCCCATCCCTCAGTGAGGAAAGCAGGGGCCTGGAGGATTAAGCAGAAATTTATATCAATGAACAACATTTACAGGCACAATAGAAAAGTGTATCATGCTATTAATACTCTATGCAGGCAGCTGCATGGTTGTGCTACAGAAACGTGATTGTTTTAACCAACAAAAGGAAAAGTCAGCATTGTAGCAGGACTTAAACTGAATGGTTTGTGGTCTTTCATTGCAATTTAAGGGCTGAAACCACCAGTGGTCATGTGGTTTTCATCCCCCCAGCCCACAGGAACACATGTGAGAGGCATGTGACTGACTTGCACAGAGCCCATTTTCTGGGCTCAGTTCCCCTCAAAGTCAAATGTTATGAACGAATTTCCTCCAGGGTGGAATTCAAGAGGCCGGTGTGGAGCACCACATTCTGGCCTAATCCTCCTTCGCTGCTCCTTAATCCTGCCACACTGCTGCCTTTTCATCTCCATTCACACTGAAGCTTTATGTCAGTACAGAAAATCTTCACTTCAAACAGCATTTGTTCATCTGTGTTCACAAAGATTGAAGAGAATTCACATTCTGATTAAAGCTTTGGGTAATACAGTGAGTACAGACTGAGCAATGAGCGGTGGCTTTAATCGGTCCATCTGCACTGTAGAATTCAACAGTTGCACAATCTATTTTGGTCTCATTGAGTAGCACACCAGATATTTAATAAGCACTACTCTTTTTGTAGTTCTCAAGTCATAAATAAAATCACAATTTCTGAGCAGATCCTAATATTTGGCAGAATATTCCCAGCTCTGTGTTCAAGGTTATATTCAGGTCCCTAAGGAAAGGGCTGCCTAGCCATGAAGCACAGTGGTGGGAAACTAGTCCACCCACCCAGCATAGATTATGGTATTTGTGTCAACAATGCATTCCATCAATGACAAGATATACAGCCACACAGGTTCCTAAGATATATTTACTATGAGCAGAATGGTTTTGGTGGTTTTGGCAGCAACCCTCATGACTGAGTGGCAGTTAGTTCTCACACAATGGTAATGTATGTCCACAGATATCATATGATGCATCAGGAATAAAGCATAAAAAAGTGTGTTTCATTATCCACCATGAAGTCAAATCCAATAAAGTAAGAAAGACTGGATATTAGGAAGCCATGTAAGCAATAATCATTTAGGATCTCCATGATGTCCACAAAAGGCTGTAAGGACAAACTATCCTTTGCCCTATTACTATGACATAATCAATTTCATGAAATTTAATGCATGTATATACAATCTTATTCTTTAAAATATCATTTAAAAAGGCACATTTCTCAAATATCAGTTACCTGCAAATGTGCACTGCATCACCATCACAGTAAAATGGCTCCACAGCCTTTCTAGGTCACCCCAAATAGAACATCCAGTTGAAAAAAAGGGGATTTCACATACTAGCGGACAATTTCATGTGCATGCAGTCTGGACCAGGTGTCTGACCTATGCAGCAAGGACAATAAGAGGATGATAAGTCCTGCTATACTCACATGAAAAGTGCGAGATCCCCTCAGAACCTCTCTCTTCTGGTCTGTGTATGAGTGCCTTCTTTCCCCACAAGTTCCAGATGCAAAGATTTGAGGGGAGCAACTCCCAATCCTCCACATCAACAGAGAAGCATAGGTCAGTCTGAAATTCTTCCTATGTCTTTCTGTCTTCCATTAATTCACATACACACACACAGACACACACACACTTCCAGACACGTTCATACAGTGCCTTCAGTGTCAGTAGCTAGCCAGCAGCAGGTGTCCGAAGACAGGGGGAACCTCTGTTCTGGACTCCTTCCTCCTCTCCTCCGCCCCTGGCCACCTTTGTTGGAGAAAGATTGGCCGTGATGAGTGAGACGACAGCTTGGCCCTCAGCCCTTACATCCACCCCACCGCGACACAAAATGCCTCTAATGAGAATGCATCTGTTCTGACATCAAGATCTTTGTCGGTTTTTTCTTCATGTGGATCCATATACCTTTGGAGTATTCCTTCCCCTCACTGCAATATCAAATTTTTAAAAAAAATTTAAAAAAGAAGATTTTTTTCCCCCTCAGTATTCAAAGACCTTTCACAGAAGCAGCTTATTTATCCATGCAGCAACTTGGAGGGAAAATGAGCACTAGCCTGTGTCCCTTTCCCCTACTAGATAATCCCACTGTTGTTTTCAGTGGACGTCTATGTGGCTGCTGTTCCCTGGCAACAACATCTCTCCATCCTTTGCCTCTCCCCTCCTTCTCTGTCTCCTTGCCCCAGCCTCTCTCATGCTTACCACATCACAACTCCCCACACAGCATTAATAATGCAGTCCCTTACTTCACTTGTCCTCAGCCAATCAGATCACCTCTATAGTTCTCCTGTGCTGCTCATACAATTATGAAACTATTCTGCACATTTGTAGAAATGGCTTTATGGGTTGTCAGATGGTTATATGACTATAAAACAATTGGTATCATGATAATAATAATAATAAACAATGTGCATGTATATATATATATATATATATATATATAATATAGAGAGAAGAGAGAGAGAGAGAGAGAAGTTGCATTTCCTAACAGATTAAAAAGAAGAAAGCACAATGTCTATGAGCAAAACGCTCAGGAAAATGCTAAATCAAATCAAGAGTATTCACTTTTAATTACTTCCGTCTTCGTTTTTCCTCACTGCAACATGAGAAAAGCATAAAAAACGAGCTATAAAATCCCATATACCTAGAATATATTTTGAACAAAATAAAATTAGGCGTAAATAGAACTTTTTACTCATACATATAAGGGATTTTTATTTACTTATTTTTTATTCTACGCTCTAATGGTGATGGTGGGGAAGCAGGTAGACGGGGGTGAACTATCTTGACGCTGGGTTTACTGCTTCACTGCTGTTTGCCAGAACTGTACAGTACCGGAGATGTCAAGATGGCTGCAAGCAACTATTTCGGCTTTACACATGGTGCCGGTCCGCAATACAGGTAATTCAAGACATGTAGGTTGTTGTCTGTATGCGGGTCGAGCAAAAGAAATCGGTTGCTGGGGTAATTAAGTAGAGACACGGTCACTGGTAGGATTTCACGTTTTAGGGGGTGCAGAGACGGCTAGCCTGACCTGCTGGTGCGGCGGTTAGCTAACGTTAGCTGATTTGAGTTCGTAGGCCGGTTATTGCTGACATGCGGCTTGACGTTAGGTGAACCCTCAACACGGTCACCCTTTGTGGGGATCCAGATTCAGGTGGTACAGCTCTGTACTAAATGCTACTGTAACACCACAGGGAAAGCCAGTTATAGCAAACATTATGCGGCTCGTCAGGTAACGGAGCTGGCTGCGGCGGTTGAGATTTTGGCCGGCGTTTAGGATTAAGAGGGCTAATGGTCTAGCAATACTTAAGTCTCGCCACAGTAGTGTTTGACAGGGTTGATATTAGTTATGTTTGTGAATAGGCAGAAAACTGGTCAACGCCGACAGAGCTGCAATGTTTGGCAACGTTTGGCAAGTTTAAATAGATCGCACATTTAGAGTTTGACAGGTGATAATAATAGTAACCATGCAATTACATTATTGCGGTCAGTGAAGCATGAAGGTTGATTGTTAATTCTGTTGTTCTGGATTGTATTCAAATCCACAAACCTGGCAAACAGGAATATTTTTTTATGCTGAGGCATCCCATGTCACTCATGCTTCTTTTAGCAGTTGATTTATTGGAAGATTACACAGCAAGATTTCACTTGTTTATTTCCCATCTAATTGTCATGACAAATTAATGTAACCTCAGAGATGTCACTTTGTTGCACTTGTATGGGTACAGCTGTAATAGCCTTAATGACAGTATTAACAATTAAGCTTAAAGGATGAAATTCACTAAGCTTGTATTGTATCAGTTAATGTTAAAGGATAATGCACCAGTTGTTTACTGTTCAAGAGCAGGTCTTTGGTTAAATGACCATCCCGTAACTGTAAATGGAGCAAATAATTTACCAGAGATATCAATGAACACATTCATTTTCAAGCAAAAATGAAATACAGAAGGTGCCCCTAAAGCAGGTCCACATGTCCAATAGCGGGCATCCTCACAGGTCACACTACAACCAGGACACTAACACCACCACAGCTTTCCAACTGTAGAGCAAAAAGCAGTGTGCTGCCTTCAAGGGTGCATGGTGTTTTCAAGTTTTCTCAGCTTTAAAAAAAAACTTGGAGTTCCAGTTGATTGAAAAGTTGCAAATAGCTTCTCTTCCAGTATCTATCTTCCAATCTTTTTTGCATTGCATTAGACAAATTGCTTAACCCAATAATATTTTCAACCCATATCACAAAGCCAAATTGGAGTATCGGATCATAACTTTACAGATTCAAATTACAAGTTTGTATGCCACCTTATAGCAGTGACAGATGCATCAACTAAGATAAACACTGGGGCTTTTATTTCTAATCAAAACTCTAAAGCAAGAATTTCAACAACACTGGATTTATTGCAGAAATAATTATAGAACAGTTCAGAGGAAATCATTTCACTTGATCTGCAAAGGCTCTGATCAGAGATTTTAAAAACATTAATCTTGCAGTTAAGGAATAAAAACTCAACATCTTAAGAAATGACAGCAAACTTTGTTTCTCCTTGTTTTTAGTTTTATTTCTTTCTTTTTTTTTATTAAAGTACCTCTCTTTGTAATGAAGTCAAAATGACAGGAAATGCTCTTTAAAATGTTTAATATACATTGACATGCCCTTGGAAGTGGCATGCTGCTATTTAAAAATTGAGCCTCTTGTTTCTTGTCAGTAACACAGAAATATGATCTCTGAGACATTATGCAGATATTTTGGAATGATGCAGCATGGCAGATCCCTCTCTCTTCTAAGAAAGATACAATAAAAGCTAAATTTTGACTGCATAAGTCAATACAGTCGTCATCAAAATGATCCCACTTTACATCATGGGAGGGTATCCTTTCCCAACAAATCGGATATATTTGGTTGCAAGACTGCATGGAATATATGAGTAGTACCACGGGCAGTGTATTTAAGTTGATCAAGTTTGAGATGGGACATTAACTCCACCCAGCGCTTGTGAGAGGGAGGCGTTGCCTTATCCAACTTAGAAGTATAAGTCTTCAAGCTAGTAGCATGGAGAAAGCTAGAGCCTCTGCTTGGTATCTTGTTATGGGTGTCTCCTGGGGGACAACTCCAAATAAGGCGGTCACTGGGTTGGGGTTGGTGCTTTTCTTGCACAAATATGAAAAAGTTGTGAATATTCCTGTCCAAAATGGAGTCAGTTTTGGACATAGCCAAAACATGTGGCTGAGGTTAGTTGGTTCTTGCCTACATCTGGTGCAAGTCGAGTCTGAACCAGGGTAGAGTTTGGATAACGTATGTGGTGATAGATGTAACCTGTGCAAAACCTTAAACTGCAGCAGTCCATGTCGTATACAAATTGACGAGGAGTGTACCAAAGCAATTGCCGCCTGCCAATTAACATCTGAAATCACTTGCACAAGTCTAACGTTTATTTTTCGTGGGGGAAACTCCGGACTCTACCTTTAAAAAAAAAAACATACAAAAAACAAAACAAGCACGACGGGGCTCTGAAGCTAAATTTTGTTGAGCAACACTTTGAGGCAATCACGGCAATCAGTTGTTTTCTGTGGTGTTCAAAAAGACTTCTGCAACTGTTGACAGGTATTTTGGTCCACCTTCACAGGAAAGGTGCTTTTATGTATCTGGGACAGTTTTTTTTTTCTTTAAAAAAAAAAAAAATTCCAACAACAATTCAAAAGCAACATATTATTTAACTAAATTATAATTTTGTAGCAAACAGCAGCCTCTCATTGGGACAGGGTTCCCGTGGGTCCTTAAAAAGTCTTTAAAAGTATTATATTTAAGTCCTGAAAATTAAGGTCTTAAAATGTCTTAAATTTACCATAAACTTAGCTGTAGGTATTAAATTTTCAGCCGGTGTATTTAATGCAGATGGCTAAACACAGCGGCCCACCATAAAGCATCTAATATTGTGTGTTTGATTAAGTTAGTGCTGTGTCCGTCGTGTCAATGAGAGTTTGTGCGATAAAAAAAATGTGCCCCCCCAAAGCCACGCCTCCAGAGCACAGGAATGCGTGCGCCGATGGTTGTTGGCAAGCATAACCGAGAACAGCCGGTGGCTAGCTTGTTAGCTTCCCAGTAAACAGCAGAGGAACCACGTTTCCTAAAAGTGATTATTATCTCACCTCCAACTTCTTCTGTGGTGTAAAACATCCTCACTGCAAACACAAACACCTCCATGACTTGATCCACATCCGCTTTTTCTTTTTAAGAGCAAACAGCGGCATAAATAAGAGCAGTGAGCAACCATATTCGTCTCGGTTCGTCTGCACTGTGAGACGCTCACGGCGAGTTGTGAACACGCTGTAACTATGGGGAGGTTACCTGTTAAAGAGTTTATGAATTTGCTTTCACGGAAGGGACGGAAATTATTTACTTTTCTCAACGCTACCCCCAGAAATGAATGGAGGGATGGTTTGTAACAGAATAGCGGCCACTATTCGAGGATTAACAATATTTATTATTAGTTTCTTGGAGGGTATGAATAATTTTGAGGACAACTGTAAATCCTAACTTAAATTTAGCTGGAATAAGCTGCTTCTTTGATACAGCTGTATGAATGCCTTCTGCAGAGTGAATGCAACCTACAGTGATCAAGAAACAGAAGTCTGTCATATAAAATTGCTGAAGCCCTAATGCTGAATTCTTGGCAGAATTAGTTCCTGTGTGAAGAGGCTAATTGGAAAGATTTGAAGCTCAAATTGGTGTTGACATGTTCATGATACTGAAGAATTTAAAGAATAATTGCAAAAAGCTTAAGGGTAAACATTAAAGCTAAAGCAAGCATGAAATTCGATAAAGTTACACGTTTTTGATAAATAAACATGCTCCTGTATGAGTAACTTCAATCATACAGCTCTGTCTTGTGTATGAGGGAAAGAGCACCAAATACAAGAATAAATTACCCATCTAAACTGCTTTCATAATTAGATAATTAAATAATTATTAAAATACTTAAACAACATTCAACATATATCACATGAAGGGGTTGTGAGCACACAAACGAGGCACTAATATGCCACAAATAAAAGAAAAGTACGAATGAAATGATAAATAAAGGAGTTTGTGCAAATTGAATACTTTTGCTTTGCCTTCACAGCCATGACTGAATTTTGATCTTCGGTGTAACTTTGTGATCATGTGTGTGTGTACTTTTACTGATGGAGCAACTCGGGCCCTTTTCTGCTCTGCCCACAAACCATGGATTTGTTTGCATGGATCAGCAGTAGCAGTTTCCTTATTTTAGCTATGACACTGAAATAAAGAAGAAAATGAAACAATAAATCAGAGTTTAAAGTTTTGTTCTAGACTTTTAGGTAAATGATGTAGCACCCTCATATTGGTTTAGCCCATATGGGTGGGGGGGGCTAAACTCCAACATGTAGATCAGAGTCTTTTCATTGTAGGGATAAGCAGAGCAGGCATGTAGGTCAGCAGCAAAGTATCCAATCAATCGTATTGATTTTTAATTGTGGTCATGCATGTTGAAATATTTGGGATGGAATCACAACCAGCATTTAAGAATTGGTGAGAATGTGGTACATGAGACCTTGGCCCAGAATACATAACATTATAGATATTGACATTGTGGCTATATTGAGTTGCTCTTTGGAAAGTAAGACTGGCCAACTCTGGCGTTTCTTTTAAAGGGAAACTCAGTAACTTTTTACCTCAATAAATGCTTTTTCACGTAATCCCTGTGGGGCTACACAAAGTGTTTACGGAGCGATTCAATGCCCCCCCCCCTCCCGCCGGTGCCTGTGGCCTGCGAGCAGCTCTATGCAACTTTGCCTGCGCCGACCCGAGCAGAACTTGCAACAACAGAAACCGCTGTACGGTACTCAGGTCCCCTATCTACCGAGCTGCTTCCAGCTCTGATTTGAACCAGACTACCAGCGCTAATTGGAAAAAAACATTTCTTTAGCTTCACACCACCTAAACACCGGCTCCTGGCTCTCATAACCAACTCTTTGCTGGACCAGAGTGATTCACGTAGCTTGCGCTGCCTGGGTGCCGGGTGAAGCATCACTGCTTCAGGCTCAATAATCACTTGTCATGTCCGCAAATCGCGGGTAAAACGTCCCGTTTCAGAAGAAACAGGACTTTGCTTTGAGCAGAGGGAGACGTGGTGCTGCTACCAACACAGCAAAGTAGCATAGTTAGTAATATATCCAGGGATCAAAATAGAGGAAAGACAGGTAGAGAAGCCGTCTGTGTGCTGTGGGGGTGTAGGGGGGGTTGAACTTTACGACAGTGAAAGTACGCCACTAGGGGGAGCCCCGAGCTGAAGTTACTGAGTTCTGCTTTAAAAGTAGAACGTCATTTCCTCGTCTATATTTTTTTTCTTCTGTTTTCATTTGAATGTTTTTTTGTTTGTTTTTCAAGATGAAAACAGTCTTTTGATTACTTTCACAGCATGTGTGCTCGTATGACCTGCAGGCATTCAGTTTTTGCCCTCTTGTGGTCCTGTCCTTGTTGAAAATCCCTGTTTCCACCAGGGGGTCTGGGTTGGGTCGGGCCGGATCGGTCCACGTTTTTTCTCGTCTCCACACATAAAAACTGGGACGAATACCCTTATATCCAACCCGACCTACTTTTTTGGCACCCTTCGGTAGGGGTACTGATCTAACCGATCCGGACCAAAGAGGTGGAGTTAATACTCAGCAATCCATTGATTCGTTGAAAAATCCATCACTTCCCGCGTGACCTGGTGTAAAAACAAAGCGGGGGTGACTCCTTTTGTTGCTGTCATGTGTGGTGCGGTGCTTTAGTTAAAAGGTGTTGCACAGCGATGATGTCACACGATCATGAAGCAGCGCGCTCCAGTTAATACTCCGCCTCCAGAGTAAGGGTACAGTATGCTGTGGGGACGCAACGTGAAATCAACACATCCGTACCGAAACCCACCCGTCTAGGCCCGTTTCCACCCGCGGGTCGGGTCGGGCCAGGCCGGATAGAGGCTGATAAAATCAGTTATGAGGAACGCTCCTGCAGACCAGCCTTTTTTAGTTTGTTTTATGTTTAAAAAATTTGAGATATTTGTCTTTTGCAATCATACATTTTTTTTCAATCTGACTAAATGTGATGTCGACAAAATGAGTATGTTATGTAATATGTGAACAATGTTGGTTTTTCTCTGAAGTAGAACTGAAAGATGGATTCAGTACCTTTTTATTTGAATGCTTTTAAAGGGTAAATGTGGTTTTCACTTGATTCTTGACTTCTGCATTTACTAGCTGCTCGGTCATACTGTAACATTTGATGACACCACTTAAGAGTGTTTATGACTTATTGCTTTTCATGCTCATTATTCTTATTCAGTTTTTTTTTTTTTCTTTTCTTAAAATTTTCTGTTGTTATTAAAGGGACTTGAGGCAAGATTAAGAAACGAAACTTGTGACTGGTGCTTCAGGTAACTGCAGCCATGAGCCAAGCTGTCAGGGGAGCGTGCACAAACTGAAGCTATAATGTTGTTTGCTAACCTTTTTCTTCGTAGTTACACTTTTTAGTGGTCTTTCATTTGATCTGGATCGTTTGCTGACGGCAGAAGAATCCATAACTATCGCTTACAGTGTTTGAATTTACTGTGTCCGTCTTCTTCCTGTATCAAAACTGCGGATGTAGCGTCATTTGACATCACGTACGCAGGGCAGCGCGGGAAATTCAGACACCGAATTGCAGCGCATTTTGCAGCACACAGCCTGTTCAAGGCAACGGAGAGAAACGTGGGTGGAAACGTTATTTTTGGTATTTAGCGATTCATCAACCATTAGTATTAAAAAAAATGGACATTCATCTTTTTTTTTTAAAATAAATTACTGCCTCTAGTCCCTTTAAATGATTTGATGATGACATGGCGCTGAATCACTATGGACCCTTGAGCAAGGTTATTAACCCTCAGCAACTGCTTCCCAGATGCTGCAATTGGCAGCCCACTGCTTTCTGGTTAATCTGGAGATGGGTTAAAAGCAGCCCTGAATTTCCCAATTGGAATTTAATAAAGTAAAAAATGATAATTTATTATTATTATTATTTGATGCTTAAGTTTCTGTTCTTCTGCCTCCCTTCAGTACCCAGCCTCCTCCAGCCTACTCCCATCCTTCCACAGCCACCTACAGTGTCCAACAGGCTCCTGCTGTTGCCCACGCAGTGACAGCATCATACTCACCAGCTCCAGTCCAGGCAGCCCGGCCTGTGGCCTCGGCCCCTTACCCTACCTATCAGAGCCACCCTGCACCTCAAGATTACACCTACAGACAGCCAGATCCCCCGCAGCCCACTACCACCCCACAGACGTACCAGGTATACTCAGACATGGTCAGTCTCTTTTTGCTTCTATTATGATTTATGCTGTTTACTTTCACATTGCATACCAGACTTTATTTATTGGCTTTTATTTTAGTGCTCATTATGTTTACTTCTGATGTACTATTGCATCTATCCATGCTGTTATGTTTTGCTGCGATAATGTACTTTCATAAACTTTTTTTAAATTCTGTTTTGTAAACAACAGCAGGACAACTATAGTTATGGGCGGCCTACTGCTGTAACAACTTATGACAACAAACAGTACTACCAGACGAGTATAGCCTCGGCCCAGAGGACACCCACTGACAATTACTACCAGACTGGTGAGTCTATTAGCATGTTGTATTCATTATTTTTTTCCTGCGTTAGAAGTGTAATGACATTGCAGTATAAACTATTTCATGTTATTAATATAGCCAGATTTCCCTCTTCAGTAAAACGGTTGGATGCTGTAATGATATCATCCTTCTGGGGACCAAGTTAACTTAATTTTTGATTCTCTACAAAGCTACAACCTCATTTGGGAAAAATAGGTAAAAAAAAACACATTTTTGGAAATCATTGCTCATTTCCGTGACATTCCGCATTTATTTTATTTTATTTTTTTTAATTTAACCTTTATTTAACCAGGTCCCATTGACACGCAATGATCTCTTTTCCAAGGGAAGCCTGACCAAGACAGCAGCTTAAAAAATTAAGTTTCAACAATAAAACAAACAATAAAAGTTGCACAATACACACCTACAATACAACAAATAAAACATGCAATTTATATTTATAATAAATTCAGTTTTTAATGTTCACTTCCATGATTCCGTTCGTGATTCCATGATCGCGGCTTTTATAGGGCTCTATAGAATCATAAGCTGCTGTCTGATTCAGCTGTTTTTGAACAAAGAAACAAAGCTGACTGCCCATGAACAGGGACTTTGTTACTTGCTCTTGACATTCACATGGTCCTTATCAGTGTGCAGTAGATCATATCATACCCCTAAAACTACAGAAAAGGGAAATTTGTTGTCATGGCATCTTTAAGAAATTGGGCTACGCTGTTTTGTCTTATCTGTGGCCCAAATGCTATGGTTACGTGGCTGTTTTATTGGAGCTCATCATGGAGAATACCAAATTGACAAATGTGTTGTTTTTTTCCCTCAGAAGAGCAGCTTATTTTGAATTGGTTGGTCCTCTCATGGAATAACTTGCCTACAAATCATTAAGACTCCAGAATAGAAGCCTGTCCTCCAATTTTATCCAGTTATATGATGCCAAAAAATATGTTTTTGACAATATAGCTAGTAGGGCTGGGAAAGAATATCGATACACTGAAATATCGCAATATTTTCATTTGCAGATTTCATATAGATATTCAAAAATGCAAAATTGATCTATTTTACCAATGAAATCTCGAGAGATTTTGTAAGATAATGGTGAGATCTCGCAAGATTTCGTGAAAACCTGCAAGATTTCTTGACAGCACGACGAAATCTCCTGGGATTTCATTAGTAAAATAGATAACTGCCACATTTTTTAATATAGATATGATATTAGCATATGAAAATATTGCGATATTTCAGTGTATTGATATTTTTTCTCAGCCCTAATAGCTTGTTTGTTTTTTTGTCAAACTGGATCTACAGTTGGGCTAATGATCATTCTAGTAGGAATCAGACGGTGAGTTGACCCAGATGTGCAGCGAAAAACGACCTCAGTGTCATAGATTCACATTCTGTGAAAGGTATTTTAATATATAACAGATTTTTGATAAAACAGGAATGTTCATAGTATCAGTGACTTCAAGATATGTAGATGTTCTTTTTGCTTTTTTTTTTATTTATTCAGCATATTTCAATGAGTAATTTACTTATGGCCGGACAGTGAACTAAACTGGGTAAAGAGACCATATAAATAATCAATAAAAAGAATACAATATATTATTTGGATGACAAAATAGAGGAAAATAAAACATCATAATTTCTCTCTGGAATTGATAAAGTAATCTGATTACACTTTGAAGACTCTCTCTCTGTGCCAAAGTAAAGAATTCTCTGTTAAAGGTGTCAGGAAAGGAGCTTCTTGTGGTAAAAGCAATTTCACAGTTTGCAAAAATCTGGCAGAAAAATCATCAAAACCTCGCTGCTTTCCAGACTGTACAGTAAACATGGCTTCAATTGACAAAAATGGTTTTTAAGTATTTGGCAAGCAGGTTGTGTGTAATGTTGACACAATTCTCCTGCTCCCTATATTTTCCATCCTTCATGTAATCTCAGGCAGATGATTATTTAGTATGTTTAATATAATGTATGTTTATATTTTAGAATACTTTTCTGCTGCTTTAATGTGGAGCAGTTAGATGCTTCCCCTGATATTGTTGTGTGACTAAAAAAAATTTAGGGAAAAAAAAAAGTAACATTTTCACAAATGTGTATAAGGATGTAGGTGCTCATATGTTATAAAAGTTGTTATCTATCTGTCTATCTGTATCTGTCTGTCTGGCTTGCTGGCTCTCTCTCTCTCACTGTCCTCCATTAATATCCTCCTCCACCTCTATCGTCTTCATTTCTTTCCACATCAGTAGGAGTGAAGACTGCTTATAGTCCAGCCCCCACCACTGTGTACAGCCAGCCGCCTCCACCACAGAGGCAGGTGACTGCCCTAAAACCCTTGGTCCCCTCCAGCTCTGTGTCTACCAGCTACAACATCTACCCAGTTTCCACCAGTGTTCCGCAACCTCCAACCCCAATTTCATCCTACACACTTGGTTCTTCCTTCAGCTCCACTGTTTCAGCCACCTCCTACTCTGGTGAGATGAGACAACAATTGAGAAAAAAACAAAAACCTCTTGAAGATTGTTCTGTGTTCAAGATTTGCATCTGCTTCAAATCGCAAGAATTGTGTACAAAGGGGAACATACTATTTGGCACAGCTGCAGTGAAAATGAGTACTGTATAGTTTATTGCCACATACTTGTATGCAGTAGCTGATAACATTGTTTGTTTGTTTGTAGCACTCTGCTTTAAGGCCTGGCCAAACATAGGCACACAGTGATGCCCTGCAAGTTAAAAATGGAACTAAATTTTCCTACTACATCTTTGTTTAAAGCAGAGTGGATGCCTGGTCTGGTGCTGTCCCTGGAGAAATTAAAGTGCAGCTTATTGCTTATATGACTGCTGACTGTTCATGTTTGACCCATTTCCTGCTTGCTTTCTTTTCTTTAGTAACTCTATCCTCAGTATTTTTTTCCTGGTCTCTCACCCTCAGGCATTAACTACTCCAGTTACAATTCAATTGGCTACACCTCTCCATCTGCCCCCTCCTATTACCAGCCGGCCCAGCAGACTTTATCCCAACCCCAGCCTCAACCACAGCCATCACAGCAGCCCCAACAACCCCAGCCCCCTGTTCAGCCGCCACCCAAGCAACTGACAAGCTCATCCTGGAGTAACTCAGGCAGCAACATGGTGACTGCTCCAACTGGAAATACCTACAAAAAGCCTGCTTTTCACCAGAACAAGCTGCAGAGGCCAAAAGGACCTCCGAAGCAGCCGCAGCTGCATTACTGTGATATTTGCAAGATCAGCTGTGCAGGCCCTCAGGTAAGCAGTTATAAAGGACATGAATCAGGATCAGCTTTATAGGTCAAGTGTAAGGCATTTTCAACAGAGTGCCACTAATGGGTTGTGCTATGCAGAGCATTTTGGGGGGGAGAAAAAAACACTTGAATATGCAGATTTCATACCAGTGTACATGTAGAAAAACTTTGAATTTAATTGCAAAAATGCTGTCATTACTTCATCTTGGTTTAGACGTACAGGGAACACAATGAAGGCCAGAAGCATAAGAAAAAGGAAGCAGCTCTGAAGGCTGGGGGCCAGACTGGGACCAACAATGGACCCAGAGGAGTCCAAACTCAGTTACGGTGTGAGTTATGTGATGTGTCGTGCACTGGAGTGGATGCCTATGCTGCTCATATTCGTGGGGCCAAACACCAGAAGGTTAGAAAACCTGTGATACTTTCTCCTCTTGACTGTCTTTCAGGATTTGTTATTTTTGAAAGGGAAGGCAGCTGGTATGCTTTTATTACCTGACATACTGTAATGTTGATGTACTGATGTGATGTTTCATCAAAGCTGCCAGATCTGGGAACAAAACATCCTTGAGGAAATGGGGATAGGATTATTTATCAGGTGCCTTAAATGGTTGGCTCTCCCTCTTTTTGTCTTTGTCAACAATGAAAGGTGGTGAAACTTCATACCAAGCTTGGCAAACCGATACCTTCCACTGAGCCTGTGTTGGTGAATTCTGCTCCAGTTATCACAACCTCGACAGCAGGAAAACCTCCAGTCTCATCCTCAACTTCCGTCACAGTTTCAACTACATCCACTCCTGTGATGCCCAAACAGTCGCCTGTAAACACCGCAACCAAAACAACCCCACCAGTCAAGAAACCAGCTCCCTCCAAAATAACCATTTGTGAGTTGAATGATTTGAGATGGTTTTTTTTTTTGCTTTATCTGACCCATTCAGTGTTGTTTATTTATTGATCTCTCATGATTGTAATCTTTACCTCAGCCTCACCGTACACATTTATGAAAATGTAGAATACAAAAAGACATTTCAATTCAATTCATTTCAGTTCAGTTCAATTTAATTCAGTTCAAAAACAATTTTTCTCAAAGGGACAATTTTTTTCTCACATTTCTTTTTTTTTTTTTATGTATTGTTTCAGAATAAACTCTAGTGATTTGGTAACTTTAACAGCACATGTCTAATTGTTTGAATAAAGCTTGTCTTCATTCTTTGAATGAACAAAACTGATTCACACACACAAAACCCCTTTGTAAGAATAATAAACCTGCAAAATTAACTTGGATAAAGAGAACACATTCCTCTGATTTTGTAACAATAGACTTTCAACTTTCCCACAAATCTATATCTTTTTGCCTTGTTAATTTGTTATAGTGCATTAGAGTTTTAAAGCTTTAAATGTATTAACAAAAGAGGGATTATCCCAAATTGTAATAATTTCCAATAACTTTTGATTAGCTCTATTATCTGCAGCTCTATTAGTTGTTCTGTTATTTAGTAGAACATTTTTTGATGTATTTATTTCAAACCAAGCTTTTTTTTTTCCAAACAAATGGCCTTAAATGAGTTCTTAATTTTTTTTTTTTACCTCTTCTACAGCCAATAAGTCAGCAAATGTTCCAGCAACATCTTCAGCATCGGCATCGACAACGGTGACGGTGGCGGCAGCTAAAGTGGAGGAGACTGTTCAGTTGTCAGTCCAGAAGATGGAGCCTCTGAGTGACGAGGACAGAGGCGATAGACCTGGTGGCCAAGGGGACATCCAGCCTGTGGGGCATGACTATGTAGAAGAGGTAGGAAGGAAATGCATACAACATCCCCACTGATGCAGCACCCTTTATAAGATTGCTAATTTTTATCCCCTTGGTTTATTTGTTGAGAAATGGGCCAGTGAAATAAACTACATTAAATGATTTGAAGTTAGTTTGATTATTAGGCCACAATCACACCCTTTTGATTCAAATCGGGGTCTATTTGCTCGGAAAGTCCACTTCGTTTGGGGAATTGTGAATGCGGAAACGAACTCTGATTCAGACCAAACAAGTGGATTTGGTCCGCCTTCAAACGCCGGTCTCAGTCTGCTTCAAGCGGATCAAATCCGGGAAGTGGACTAAACCTAATGCTTCGTACCTAAAAAACCTAAAACACTGAACATTGTTGGTAAACGCTGCCAAAACAAACACACGTATCAGACTTTTTTAGAAATGGCTCGTGGTCAAACGTGGAGCGACGACGAAGTAAAGCTTTAATTGATATGGTCGGAAGAAAACATCCTAGTTCCTAGTAAGTACCCACTAAAATACAGTTTTAAAAGTAATTAGCTGTGAATTGGAGGCTCTGGGATGTTCCTGCACGGTATATCAGTGCCGAAAAAAAACAAACAAAAAAAAGTCAACATTATTTGAAAATACGTGATATACCTGGAAGAAGAGGCAGCTCAAGCGACGGGACTCTGGCTTGTTTGGCTTAAGTGTAGCATGAAAGCGATTTCGGTTCGGGAGATCAACTCCACCCACCAACAGAGCGGAGTTCCCAACAGACCGAGTCTAGCGGACTATCCTGGTGTGAATGCAGCCTTAGAGTATTCTTACAGTGTGTTCAGACCAAGCGCGATTTGGGCGTCAAAAACGCGCCCGACGCCCAAAGTTGGACGCCGTGTCATTAACAGTCCGACGCCTGTTTCCCGGCGTCTTGACGCTCTGACGCGCGGCGAGAGATGTCCAGTCAAGCAGCGCTCGCCGCGCCGTGGGAGGAGCCTCTCCTTTCTCTTTTTCCTTTTACCGTCTCTCTGCACCATGGCAGGTGCAGGAGAGAGAGCGGCTCGGCTTAATGTGATAAATAAAGCAGGGAACGTCGTCGTCGGACATCTCTGCTCTGTGTCCGGTTCACCAAATGATTCCAGGTGTTCTGACTGTGATGAGTTTCATCATTTACTTCAGGAGCTGCTGGCGAGCGGCACTTTCAGTCGTCTGATCCGGCCCAGTTTAACGTCCCGCTGTCCCGATGTGGGGCAGCATTATCAGCCCAGTACATCCCATCAGGACAGCAGGTCATCAAACCACCGTTCAGAAACCGGGACCGGACACAGATCACAGTTTATCCTCCTCTGTGTTCAGATAGAGAGGAGATTTCCCTGGTTTTTCTGTGTGTTTCCTCTCCTGTCAGAAAAAGTGTGTCTGTGTCATGACTCGCTCTGATTGGTCGACGCCCCCGCGTCAAGACGCCAGAGTTCAGATTTTCCAACTCCGGCGTCTGACGCCCTTGACGCGCAAACGCTGAACATCTCAAAACTCGACGCGCTAACGCCCTAGACGCGCCGCGCCCGACGCGCGAAACGCGCCGTAAGAAAGCCCGACGCTCCTTGACGCGCGTCGGCCATTGACTTTGCATGTAAACCTGACGCCCTTGACGCCCAAATCGCGCTTGGTCTGAACACACTGTTAGGCTGTAGTTTCTGCTGGTTATTAGACTAGGCAGCATTTGAGTTGGCGAACTAGTGAAACACCAATGTTCATTTATTCATGATAGCAATATAATATCGAAACATCAGACCATTGCTAGCTAACCAGAGGCAAATTTAACAGGGACACAAAAAACTAGTCACCTTGGCTGTACAAGAGAGAAAAACAAAGTGAAGATGAGGATGTTCTGGTTATCCTTTTATGTCAGGAAGAATAGGGCATGCTCATGCAATGGAAACAGAAATGGCTAATTTTTAATGCAATACGGGATTATATAAAACTTGACATTAAGCCGTTGGAGATCTATTTATTTGAATAGGTGTGTTGCAGCAGGAAAACCACTAAAACCTGCAGGACAGTGGCCCTTGAGGACTAGAACTAGACAACCATTCAATAAACAACACTGCTTTCTAATCATGTTTTGTAACGTATGACTTTAAGTAAAAGAAACTTTTGATGGAAGCATGATGATTGTTGTCAGGGATCTTGATGATCTAGATTGTTTTTGTTGATGTCTGACCTTTTTAATTGATGTGTCTGCACCTGAACTCTTGTTTTTTTCAGGTACGTAATGATGATGGAAAAGTGATTCGATTTCACTGTAAACTGTGTGAGTGCAGTTTCAACGATCCCAATGCTAAAGACATGCACTTGAAGGGAAGAAGGCACAGGCTACAATATAAGGTAAGCAACTTGAAGCATCGCTGTGTTGATTTGTGTTCCACAGGGTACTCTATTCATATATTGTATATTGTACTTTACTATTCGATTACAATTATGGGACCCACCATTTTTCGATTTTAGCGATTTATAATGTTTCGATTTGATTATTGCGGCCATAATAATCACGATTATTGCGATTTTTAATGCTTTTTTGCATCTAAATTTTTTTTTTTCTTCATTTGATGCTACATTTGTAAATAAATTAAATTATTAATTCAAGGACACACGGTACTTCCACTAAAGTTTTCCACTGGTGTTCCAACAACCAGGAAATGTGCACATCTCTCCAGATTTCCTTGATATTATTCAGAAAATAGCCCGAATTTAGTCTGTTATAAGTACACATGTACAGAAATGTCACCCTCAGCAACGGCGGTCTACTGACGGCGTTTGCCCAGATTAGTCTATAAAAGCTTGTAGTTGAGGTGACTATGTACACTACATTGTACAGTATATTAAAAACAAAGTTAGGAAAATAACAATGGTGGCTTTGCTTTTCAATTACGTTCAACTGACACAGACCCTTTAAGTACAGAACACTTTAGCATCGTTGTAAATTTTTGGGACCTCCTTTGTTGCAAAATAGGTGCGATGCAGGCCTTTGTAACGTGGCTCCGCAGCTCGCAGTATTTTATGGAAAGCCATGTTGTTCGCCACTGAATAAGGCTGCAAATCCGTGCCAATGAATCGGCCTATTGCATGCGTGATCCGACGGGCTTTCTCTGAATTCCTGGGAAGTTTAGTGATCGTATCAAAGATGGTCCTCTGTTGTGCTGGGACAGGCGGCAGTGCATTCTCCGTCTCGGGATGGAATCGCTTGAGGTGCTGTAGCATGTTCGTTGTATTATGAAGGTACTTAATTTTAGCCTTACAAAGTTTGCAGATCACAAATGTCTTGTCAAGAGTTTTGTTAGAGTTTTCATAAAACCCAAACGACTTCCAAACGTGTGAGCCATACCCAGGTGGCGAAACTATTGCAGGCTCTTTAGCCGGAGTAGTGAGCTGCATGGGGGCAGCCATGTTGTTGTTGTGTGTCACACGGTAAACTGTCCGGCCGGCAGGGGGAAGCGAGTCTTGGTTCCTTCTACTTTTTTTATGGTTTAGTTTTCCGTGGAAAAGCATCATGGCAAATTAATCGATGCCAAATCGTCACATGACCCATCGTGATGCATCGCCGGATAGATGAATTGCATGCAGTTCATCGATCCGCCTGTGTCATGGTTGCATTATGCATGGCTCAGAATATTTAGTTTCCCATACATTTACCATCAATGCTGAAATCCTACACCAAAGAAAATAAACTAGTCTTTTTCTGGTCCCCTGCTTGGAAAGCAGCAACATGAAGTATTTCATGCATCATCAGATAACATGGTTGATGGATGGACTGATTGTACAGATGTCTGAATATTGGTTTGGTCTAAGATGACTTCATGCTTTAGACTTTTTTCAGTGATCTTTTCACTTGCATTTTCATTATAAGATGACAAACAATTTAACAAAAATTTCCAGAAAGCCCCATCTAGATATCAGTTGATACTCGGTTTTCCTAATGGTTGTGCTGCTCTGTGCTGATCCCTAGGAAGAATGTCAGAGTGTAGTCGCTGCATTTTTGTAATTGTGACTGTAAATCAGGTTTCCAAACTGAAAACTTGAATTGAAACTCAAAATTAAAATAAGAAATATTATTTTATCATGCTGTTCCTCTGCAGTTTTATGGGAATAGACAGAATAGACAGGAGATTCAAGATCTGGTGTGCACAGACTGTCATTACCTTTTTGTTACATTCCCCTTAAATTTGTTTGTCTCTCTTGACTGTCTCCCCACAGAAAAAAGTGAACCCGGAGCTTCCTGTGGAGATTAAGCCCAGTAACCGGGCCAGGAAGCTGCAGGAAAGCAAGCTAAAGAAGCAGAAGCAGAAAGCGGTGCTAAAGAGACAGAGAGATGATGAGCAGCGCTGGCACATGGAGATGAGGTCGGTCTCAGCTCTGAATCATAGACCCAAACTTTTTCACATTTTGACGTCAAGTTTAAAGATTTCCTTTGATAAGACAGAAGAGACTAAAAAAGGAAAAGATGGAACAAGATCCATTCCAGCACGTGACCTGACTCTTTCTGACTCTGGCTGCTTGTATAATAAAACAGACATCATCCCAACAGCCAGAAGAAAGTTGAAATTGATAGATAATTTTATAAATCACATGTATATGGTAAAATTATTTGCACGTGTACAGCTGGCTTAATGTACATGAACACATTTCTAATAATTTCAATGATCTATCTTCTCGTTCAGTTTGATCTTGCCGATGTCTTGCATTGCTAAATTGAATTCTTGGTCTGCAGCTACACTCTGCTAGCATAGCTTCCCATGAAAAGCTGAGTGTAGTTAAAGTTTTTCAAGCGGCAGAGGAGGAGCTAGCCTGTCTAGCTGCTTGACTAAGTTTGTGTTTGATCTCATGACTGATTGTCACTACAATTCCAAATATCAGGTTTGCCCTCCGTTGAGCTCTTATGATCTTCAAATCATCTTTAATGTTTTGAGGAAGATCTTTTTTTAAGAACTTTGGTGTAATTTTAACGCCACTCGTATCATTTCTTTGTTGGATATGGGACTTCTCATGCATGGCATAAAAATTCTTCCTCTTACCTGCAGGCGATATGAGGAGGACATGTACTGGAGGAGGATTGAGGAGGAGCAGATGTACTGGGGGGACCAGAGACGTAGGATGGCTCCTCCACCACTAATGAGTCGCCCTGGTATGCCAGTGCCCCCTCTGCTGGTGAGTGTTTCCCTTCTTTCATGTTCTGTTAGCATTTTTTAATGTTGAAAAACAAACAAACTGAAAAAAATCCTCTTGAAACCCTGTATCCTAACCCCCCCTCTTTAAGACTTGTGTTCGACGGCCTGATTCTCCTGATGACCGTTATATTATGGCCAAGCATTCCACCATTTACCCAGTGGAAGAGGAACTCCAAGCTGTGCAGCGGATCGTCTCCCACTCAGAGAGAGCTCTAAAACTGGTGTCAGACTCCCTGCTTGAAAAGGAGAAACTAGCTGTTACTACTGCTACTCCTGAGGGAGCAGATGAAAAGAGGCAAGTAGTGACTTGTGTATTTACTTCTTATAAAGACCTTTGAGGTAAAATAGGTGCAGGGAGAGTATTTCATTTTTTCTGTTTCATTACATTTTGTACAGCCAGACAGCTCTATATGTTTAAAATCAAGTATTGTGTAAAAAGTTTGGATTTAAAGCTTGTAAAATTACCTCTGCAACCTTTTCTCCTGACCTGTTGCTGTCTTTATCAGTACTGAAAACACTGCTCGGCTGCTAAAAGGTGTGATGAGGGTTGGTATCCTGGCCAAAGGCCTGCTGCTTCGTGGGGACAGAAATGTGGAACTAATCCTGCTGACGGCTAAAAAACCCACCATCTTGTTACTGAAGACCATTGCTAAGCAGCTACCAAAAGAACTGGCGGTGAGCATGACAGAATTTTGACTTTCTCTTCTGTGCAAAACGGTGACAAAAAGAGAAATCACATCTGCATTCTCGTATTTAGTTCATTTAGAAATTGCAAAGTTTTGTCATTACTGTTGGATTGTGAACTGAAATCAAAATTCTTACACAAAGTCTGCACTCATCAGTATTTGTCATATTATTAGGTACAGAAACTATTTAAAGAGCAGGAATTATTCTTTGCCATCTGTTGTCATAAAAAATGGATGGCAAAAGATACTGCTGCGCAACAAAAAGAATCAGAGATTTGCACCATCACTGCCTTTGTTGTTGAGAAGTAGCCACTTTACATAAAAGGAAAACATCCATGGTAAAATGCCTCCAAATTGGGTTGGTCCTATCCACCAGAGCAGTTAATTTTTAGTTTCTTCTCCATACAAATAGCAGAAGTGATTGCATCCCCTTTAAATGTCACTTATTGTACAATATGACAAAATTGTATCTTCATTTAAACATTAAATCCTAAATGAATGATAAGTAATAGAAATTTATGTGCTTAAATTTAAATATGCCTCAAAGTAGAAATTCTTCAGCATGTGAGTACAGCAAAGTAAGAAAACCCATGAATACAAATTGAAATATGTCTGCACTTCCCAAGGAGCCTTATTTAAAGCACATATTGTAAAATTACCAGAACCTTTCTGAGTTTGCACTGGCCTGACAGAATTGCCTTTGCTTACTAGAGTTATCAGAAAAATTGGAGAAAACTTGAAAATCTGACCCCAAAAAGGGAAAACAATAGAGGAAAACATAGTTTTCAGTTTTACATGCAGTAATATGAAATACTTGACTGTTCAGTGACAATAATAATAAGAGATGCCATTTTTATAAAGTGTAAATTTGAATGATTTTAAGTGATGTTAAACAGGGTTGTACTCACTTCTGTTGCACAGTGTATTGTATATTATATATTTGGTAAAATTATGGAAGTCTTCATTGTGAGAACGAAAACTTGAGTCAAGTCTTGTATGAATATCCAGCTGGTGTGATGCAGCAAAAGCAAAATTTGTCCACTCTGAAGATATCTAATATTTGCTGTAAACAAGCAAGATCTTGAGACAACTGTCTTTCTGAGAGATTTTTACATGCTCACAAATGAAATAATTCTCCCTTGTCTGCAGAGGAAAATGCACCGTTTTTTTAAATTAATCATGTTTATATGTCGGACAAACGAGAGAGGATACAAGGATGTGAAGTGATGTAATTCCTAACTTTTTCTCCCTCCGGCTGTAGCTGAATGAACTTTTCATTGAAAGTGCTTTTCACTGATCTTTAGATTTACTGCCTGGTTATGACACCTGAATCCTACAGAGTGAGATGGGATTATTTGCCTCTTTGGTTTTCTAAATTTTAGTGCAACAAAGTCAATTATTCAGATTTCGTTTTTACTGCCTCTGGCCGTATTTGATAAGGCAGCTACATCTCACTGGCCCTTTTCCAAGACTTAAAAGACAGAATAGCAGTATTGCCCTGTCCCCTCAGCAAACAAGGCTTTCCAACCCTACACTCCTCCTCCTCTGTAGTGAGTAATTCCAAGTGTCCTTTTAACCGGCAGACATTTTCTGAAGATCAGTATGAGGTGCAGGCTCACCCCGAGGAGGCGAACATCGTGATATTTTCAAGCAAGGAGCCCAAAATGCAGGTGACCATTTCTCTCACCTCGCCGCTGATGAGGGAGGACCCTGCTGCTGAGAAGGACAAGCAGGCAGAAGAAAAAGCGGCTGAGAAAGGTTAGAGAAGCCAAAGCTTTCAGTGCCAAACAACCAAGTGTTAGTGGCGTGTGCAATTCACTTATACCTATATTTTTTACCCCTTTGCTCCACCCTTTCACCCTTTATTACAGTAATTTTAACACTAAATAATTATTTCTACAAAACAACAGGTGGGACATTAATTAAGCCCACATTTTACATTTCTTTTCTTTAACCCCCAAGAATTTAATCACACATTCATTTGTCCCACTTTTTTCATTTCCCCATGTTTTGTTGCAGCTACAGTAGCTCCTGTTTCTTTATTTCCTTTCCAAAGCAATAAGAATCAAAAGCCAGGCTCTCCGACCTTTCTGTGCCACTCGGGTGTGTGTTTAATTCATGAACACATGCTCATTTTAAAACCTCTAGGATACTCTGATAATAGATAATCAGTGTTCAGATAATGCCCGGGGATGAAAACACTTTAAATGTCATTGTTGACATTGTTTTCAAGGTAATCTTCATTTCTATAGACTGAGAAGATGTTTTTGCACCGGGGTTTTAGGTCCAGCAACTTCCCATTCTCTTGTCTGTCATCCCTGCATTATGATGTGGCATTATCAGTGATATGGTGTTGGAGAGTGATTGTTAATGCATCACAATGATCAGCACTGAAATGTAAAATTTAGATGAAATTATTGACTCCATTGTCATGACTTCCCCCATTCAAGAATGAGGATAATTGTTTAAGATCATTGTGTTGCCACCACTCCTCTGCCTGCTTCAGTAATTGTCAGCATCTTAATGTGTTCTCTTTTTTTCCATTTTGAAAACATAAAAGAAATGTTTTCTGTGGTCGTTGTCTTTTATTTAATTTTCTATTTTCTGTTTTGTTTGGGTTTGTTGATCAGTGCCCCATTCTGGATCAACAGACCCTGGCAAGCCAAAGGCTCATCTGAAGACCACACTGACAAACATACCACTGATAAGAGAGAAAATAAACCAACTACTTCACCCCCATTTATCAAGCTTTTCACCGTGGGCTCATCTTCTTATTTGATATGATTAGAGAGGTTGAAATGAAACTAAATCAAAGCTCACAGCCGTGAGAAGTGTGATAAATCGTGGTCTGATTCTAAGTGGTATGATAGTGTAGGCTTCAAAACAGTGGCTTTGTTTGTTTTTTTCCCATGTGTTTACCCCTGATGAAAGCTTATTTAACTATTCTTGCTACAGTTCTCTTGAACATGGAAGTGTGGAAAGCCCCAGGACTTGTGAAATGATGCATTATCTAAGTCATCAGCCACCATAGGAGGAACCTGTTGTTTGTCACATTAGTTAGTCTCAAAATATCGTCCACATCTGTCCATTAGAATTTCATAAACATCTAATATAGAAAGAAGCCAATTTTTTTCACACTGCTAGTTGAGTTAATATTACCCTTTGTGATATTGTTAAACAGATCTGGCTTTACTCATGTTGATTTACTTTTTGATATCTTAAAACAGTATGGCACAAGGTGAGAGAAGGATCTTCTACCTCCCTGAGAAATGTCCTTTTGAATGCAAATCCAGCTTTAAGGATGGATTTGCAACTGATGAGTTTATTCTTCAAAGGGAAAAAAATTGATGATTGAATTGAGAAATGTTCAAAACTTTGTAATCAAAAAGATCTTTGGTTGATTTTTGTTTGAGCTTGCCATATCAAATTAAATGTGAAAAAGAGGAAATCCACAAAACTCAGAGCGTAAATATATATATTTTTTAATTAGTGTGCTTCCACTTGAATATCAACACAAAACCCAACTGTAAAAAAGCCAAAAATATATATTTCTTTTATAACTTTCTTTATAACTAATATTAAACTTTGTGGGAAAACATTTCTTGGAGTTATAACTGAGTAAATAGTTGATTTGGTATTTAAGAATAAAATTCACTAAAGAGCCATAACAATGAAAAATTAATGAATAGATAAAAACACCTTTCAGTTAGTTTTAGGCTTCATGGCTCTGGGGGTGGGTGCCTCATGTTTCAGGTGCTTGAAGCTGCTGGATGGGCCTTGTGTGACTAGGGCTCATTCTGGTGGTGTGTGGATCCATGATTAGCTCTGGTTTAGATTATCATTAATGTATGGAGACAGGACGACTACTTTGGCTGCCTCATTGTGTCTTTAGACCCTTACAGACCTGTTTTGGGTGTGTGGTGGTGCATTAGGTCTGGGGGAAAAAAATCGATACACTGAAATATTGCAATATCTTCATATGGAGATTTCATATAGAGATTCAAAAATGCAATAGTGATCTATTTTACCTAAAGGTGAAATCTCGCGAGATTTCACGAAAACCCGCGAGCTTTCTTGACTGAACAGCAAAATCTCGCGAGATTTCATTAGTAAAATAGATCGATACCAGATTTTTGCATATCATATGGTATCAGCATATGAAAATATTGCGATATTTCAGTGAATCGATTTTTTTTCCCCAGCCCTATGGTGCATGTTACTTTGCTGAAGGAAGTGCATTTAGGAAGGGCGGGGGGTGTTACAAGATCTGAGGTGATGATTAAGTGGGTGGTATGTGTTAAGACTAAACACTCATATCAAAATGCCTGAACCCCAGTTTTCTCATGCAAAACATTGCATTGTAGTTGGATGATCCACATTGTCCTCTTCACCTACTGTATTGGTGTTAATAATGTTGTGGCTGATGGGGTTCTGTCTTTGGAAGGAATCTGCATACTTGGTTGTATAATGAAATATTAAATAAGAAGAAATTGTGGATTGCCATTATTGGAAGGGACGGCAGGTGCTCAGGTGGTAGAGCAGGTTGTCAAGTGGTTGGTAGTTCAAATCCTGCTTCATCCCCAGCGAATCTGTCGTCATGTCCTTGAACAATAAACTTCTCTGTCCTTGTTTCTGGTGTGGGCATGCCTGGTGTGTGAATGCTTGGTGGTGGTCGGAGAGACTTGATTGGCTGACACGTTTCTATCAGTCTTCGCCATGGCAGCTGTGGCTAACATGTAGCATACAACCACCGAGCTGGGCAGTGATTAGAGGTGTGGTTGGATGTGATGAATCATGAAAGAAAATCTTTGGGTGCCTTGAAAAGTGCACTAGAAAACGTCCAGGTGCATTAACATGAACAATGGCTATTTTTATTTTAAACCTTCAGCATGAAATCAAACAAACTAGTTTTTTTCTAAACAACTTTGTTTAAACAGCTGCCAGCTGCATCTGTTTGACAAATTAAAATTTCTTTCATTTGAAAAGGGGAATATGAAAACCATAAATGGGTGGGATGATGGTAATAAACAGATTTATTAAAAAAATAAACTAAAAATTCAAATGTCTGACCTCTTTCTGGATGGCTTGGATTTCCCTCTTTTTTACATGCGCCTGTAACCCTCCACTCCAAAAGACACATTTTTGCTTTGTTTTTAACTACTTGTCTCACTCAGAAATTGTAAGTCAGAAACATTCTGTTTCTTATTACTTTATGCCTGTCTCGCTCTTTCATATTGCCGCTTCATTGTTATCTTACCAAACTGAAGGTGTTTTCACACATGAACACAGGACAGAATATTTTAGGACTTCAGTACATGTGTGAAAGCAACTTGATTGAAACCTTTTAGATTATTTTAAGGGCTGAAGGAAATGTCTGCTCACAAGGCACACTTGAACTTGCAGCGTTAATATCATCCGCGATCAGTGGCTGTACATCCACAGTTACAACACTTACAGAAGTATTGTAATGATCTTGTGGGTTTTGCTTTGGCTTAAGTGTAAGTCATAAGTCTGTATACCCTCTTCAACAGATGTGGTTGAAAATGACCCCCCTGATCTTCTGGATAAGAAGAAATGTTTGGAATACCTGGCTGCTCTCCGTCATGCCAAATGGTTTCAGGTAAAATTTAAAGGACAGCAGATTTTTATTGATCTTTACTTTTCTGTTCTCTTTGATGCATTAAAATATCTAAGACCCTTTCTTGTACAAGAAATTCTTTCATAAAGATGCATCAGTGTTAGAAACAGGTGAGATTTTGTGCTTAAGCAGTGCAAATAATCTAGGATTTTATGACTGCTGCATTATGTGATTAAAAGTAGTCTCGTATTTATCCTCCCAAAAATCCCATTATAACCTGTAAACTTAAGCAGGATTAGTAGTAGTACCATAGCTCTGTTGGTTTAAAGTAGCACAGATGTTAATGCAAACTTAGCCATGTAAATAGATTTTAGTCTTATGTTGACTGTGCATGACATTTTCAGAAGTCCAGAATTTAAATGATCATTTGTTGCATCTGATCTGACTTTCTCAAGGCTCGTGCTAATGGGCTGCAGTCCTGTGTGATCATCATTCGAGTGCTGAGAGATCTATGTCAGCGTGTTCCCACCTGGGAGAAGATGCCTGGTTGGGTTAGTGCATCTACTTGTCTGCTAAACATCATCCGATGTTTGAGTTTAACTGTCGATCATCAGTTTGTCTCCACTGAGATCTTCTGTAAGATAAACAGTAGTGACTCCACAATGACTTATGCACACCAGATGTCATATTCTGGTGTGAATATAGAAAGCACTGGTTAACGGTAAAGAGGATATTAGACTGAGTAAATGCTCTGTGAGCGTGTGAATGAATTCCATTGACTGTATGTTTCCTTCCGTTTCTCTGTACAGGCGATGGAGCTGCTGGTGGAGAAGGTGATCAGCAGTGCCACAAGCCCACTCAGCCCAGGGGAGGCCATGCGCAGAGTCCTGGAGTGCATCTCTACTGGCATCCTGTTGCCAGGTCATTCATTCAAATAGAATAACTAGATCAACATTTAAACAAATGACATGCTCATACAGAGCAAAGTTTAGTTTTTACTTTGAGGTTCTAAGCCTGTCTCATTGATTCACAGAATAGCTTTGTGATAAACTTGATTGTAAGAAAAATAAACTGTTTTCTCCCTTCAAGTTTACTTTTTAAATCACATTAAGTCTTCTGTTCTCGCTTTTCCCAGACGGGCCCGGTTTGATGGATCCCTGTGAGAAGGAGCAAACAGATGCTTTAGAGTGCATGAATCTGCAAGCCCGGGAGGACATAACTGCTAGTGCACAGGTGCCCATACGTTTTGCACTGCTGGATATGAGAATGTGTCGCTCGCTCACAACTTTACAGACGTTGACAGTCTGCGTTTTCTCTGGTTCCAGCATGCTCTGCGGCTGCTTGCCTTCCGCCAGATCCACAAAGTTCTGGGTATGGAGTCACTGCCAGCATCCAAGGCCAGCGCACGCAACCGCAAACGACGACGGGACGTCAACGACATGGGTGAAGGCGAGGGAGAAGGCAAAAAAGACAAGAAGGAAGAGGAAGCGAGTGCTTGACCTCTGCCTGCAGTGCAGAGGTGTTTGCTAGTTTAGAGACTGGTAGAATGTCACACCTTTAAACTTTTCTTATGGAAACAATCTTAACACGCAGCTACACATATAAATATTACAGACTCTACATGTCCATATATGTCCACCCTAAAGAGGTTTGGGGTTGACGTTTGAAGATCTGTACTACAATTCCTTCTACCATATAGCGACTTTATGCAGATATAGTGTAATGTAAAATGTGCAGAGTAAATTGGCTCAGTAAAAAAATCTTGAAAGCTACTGATTGCATCATTCCATGTCAGTATAACAGAAGATTAATTCCTGAACATCCCTGCCGTTTTATTAGCAACATTCACCACTACTGTTTTCTGTCATATTAAATTCTCCTGTACAGTTTAAAGATGAGCACTTTAAACTTTTTAAAAATGTTTCTCTGAAGAAAAAGTTGCTCTTCAGGCCTATTCAATTTTACCATCCTAGGACTTACTGAACTAATACTGCTGCTGAAAAATGTTGAAGATGAGGGCTTTGAAGTTGTCAGACTGATTTCCAAGAGCACTATTAAGAAGCTACATGTGTACAGTACTGTGATGTTCATTGTGCCTAAAGATGACACATCAGAACCAATAAAACAGTGTGAATTTTTAAAATTAAATTTCTGCTCCCCTAAAGCTCCTGGAAAGACATCCTGTTTCATGACCTGGAGGGAGATGAGTTTTTGAACTCACACCAAAGGCCCTTCACGTACAAAGCAAACGGAAAATAGTTGACACACACCTACAGGAACTCCCCCTGTGGTTTTTCTGCGAGGGTTCATTCCTGAAAGATCTCCTCCTCTGAAGAGAGAGGCCATTAATTGCACAGTGCATGCTGAGGGAACGAAGCACTTAAGAAATTACCATGTATGCAGCCATAGTTTTATCTTTTGAATGACATGCCTAGTATTCTTTTTCCTTCCAGAGGATGCTCGGCCGAGGAGAGAAGCTTTAGACAAAATATGAGACTGAATATCTGCTGTAATGATCAAATTGATGACTTTCTTCCTTGTGCCTGCATCATCTTGTATATTACAGAGGACTGAGTTTGGGAGGGGATGGGTCATATATAAGTTGTTTATATATGGTTAGTATCGTTATAATCTCATTAAACAATGATGTAGGGCTGTTAAGGGATAGTTGCACAACTCGGGTGTAAAGTTGTTAAGAGAATTACCGTGCATTTTTAGTTTGATATTTGTTTACCAAGAGCCACACATATGAGTATTTCTTTGTTTTATTTCTAAAGGATGTTGCATTCTGTTTTGTATTGTGTAAACGGGAAGTGTGAACGTTACTGTCCTATTATTTGAATGTCTTTGTAGCGTTGCCTATGATTAAGGGGAGATATTAAATACACTTAAACCATTTTGTCTCCTGGGTTATTTTGTACCGGCAAAGTTTATGTAAAGAAAATTTTAATGGAAAGTGAGGGAAAAGCAATTTGGGTGTATAGGGATGGTCATGACACTAACAACGTCATGTCTTACGTGGCCTCGTTTAGTATGACACTTCTTATTGAACAAATATTGAGGAAGTTGCTTACGGTCGGTCGCACAGTTGCTCCTTTCATGTCAGCACTGTGGAGTTTCACGAAAGCGAGGAATCGAGTGCAGGGAGTCTCGTATCAGGGGGAAGCGGTCGGAGATTTGAAGAAGTACTTGTTCGAGGTGTTTCCGGTCAGTTCAGCCCTTCAGGTGCTCCGGAGAGCCGCAGGTAGCTACTAAAACCTTCATGTCCACCGGACCGAAGCGTCCATCCTCTGCGACACCAGCAGCCAGCAGGCATCAGTCTGATATATTTCTCTCTTGTACATTTCTTCCCTCAATATTACTGTGGATATGCAGAAGGTAATTTTCCATATTCTCTCTCTAAGACCATTTTTGTTAACAGGGTTTCATCCAGCATCCACTGTGTTGATGGTAAAGGTGGACAGAGCGCATCACAGTTGAGCTAAGGTGTTGAATTAAGTTTCTCGTTGACTTAATTTTTTTTTGTATATTTTCGTTTCTTTTCGTTTTTCTTTTTTCAGTTTTTATGCAGCACTGTGTGGCTTCCTTTAATAGTACTAAATGTCTTGAAACTATGGGGCTGCTGGATTTTTTTTTAAATTAATAAATTAATTCTTATTTATAATCAGATAAAGGATTCCAACTGTATGGCAGTCGGTCTTTGCCATATTTTGTTTAATGATGCCTTAATATATTAGACTGGTGACAGTTTACACTGACCCTTAGTACCATGCTGTCAATAGATGAACTTTGCGGTTTTGCATTGTCTTGCTGAAATATGCAAGTCTTCCCCTGATGCTCGGAAACCTGTAAACGTTTAGCTCTAATGGAATCTTTCCTCCGTAAAGTCTTTTTTCTCTATGTGCCAATTTCCTTATTGGCACTCTAATTGGGATTAATCAAGTATTTATTATTATTATTATTATTATTATTATTATTTATTATTATTATTATTATAAACAGGCAGTAATCCACCACCACACCATCAAAGATGCAGGTTTTTGAGTGGATCATTGACAGCAAATCAATGGTTCCTCTCCAGTCTGGAGAATGCATCCAAGAACTCCAGATTTCATTATGTCTTACCACTAAACCGTACACTGATCATTTTGATTGAGCTTTGGTTCAGAGCAGACATTGATAACCATGTTCATATATGTGGTTGTTGCGTGATAGGACTTTAACCTGCACGGTGGATGGCACAGTGAACAGTGTTCACCTCAGTGGAAGCATTGATAAGTCCCATGACAGAATCATGCCTGTTTTTAATGCAGTCTCAAGCTGATTTTCATTCTGGAAGTTGCAGAGTTGTGCATAAAGCCTCATTGTCTTGCACATGAAGTGTATATACAAATAAACTTGCCTTTCTTTGCCCTATTAGACGCAACTGGTTCCTTGAGCTGCTTCTTTCAGAACCACTAACTTTCCCAGCTTCCATCCTGACTTTTTTGAGAAATGCAGCTTCTGTCAAATTTAGGATAAACTGCTCTTTTTCACAAAATTGTAAAACTTCTCACTTTCATATTTTGATGTGTTTACTATACTTCACATAGTCTCAAAGTTTAAAATCTTGTTAAAGTCAGAGGGCTGATGCTTCTGTTTTTAATTTGACCTTCCTCTCCACAGATGAACTGGGCAGCTGGGATACAGTGTGTAGCCAAGAGCGATAATAAGAAAGCCAAATCTGGAGAGCTGGTGTATCATAAGGGAGACATTCTCACTATTATTGATGCAAGCTCGGTATGATGACATATTTTTACAGAAGTTGTAGAGTCCCAGAGCGGTTTATTTCAAGGGAACTTTGCTTTTTCTAGAGGAAGGGATATTACAAAGCCAGACATAACACTACAGGAGAGGAGGGACTCATTAACTCCACCAGTGTGCGTGAGAGAGAGGCCCTGCGAGTGGACCCCAACCTCAGCCTCATGCCGTGAGTCTCCCCATCTTCCTCTGCATCTCACATGCAGTGATCATGGGCGCATCTCTTGTGTGTTAACAAGCATCACATGCACTGTGTCTGACGTGGAAGGTGTCTCTGAATTTAGCCTCCGTTGTAGTCAAGCTTTGGAACATATCTTGTGACCACACCATGTGGGCAGATGGTGCGGGTTCAAACAAACACTGTCTTGAGATTAATCACCCTAATTTCCTTTTTTTGAAGGCCAAATACGAGACAGCTCAGTGCATTTATTTTCACTAGCTGAATGCTCTGGTTATGTAAGATGTATGGAGTTTATAAAATGGCAAGAGAAAGAAGGAAATTTACCCACTCGTTAGATGTGACAGATCAAGTTACTGTAAGAATGATTTTGTTGCTGAACTGTTGAGCAACTTAACTACTAGGGCTAGACGATTATGGAAAAAATTATAATCACGATTATTTTGACTGATATTGAAATCACGATTAATATACACGATTATTCATTGGTTTTATAAAAAGTGTTTATTGAACCACCAAAACTCAACTTCAAATATAACTTAAAAAAAATAAAAAGGAAATAAATTAGAAACGAGTAAAGGAGTAAAATAAGAATATTATTTAAGATAATAATAGCAATAAAAATGAATACGCAGTCTACATGCATTCCTGTTCTATACTCCCTGCAGTTTGCTTCCTATAACTCCACCAGTCTGTTCACTTCAGGATTAATCAATCGATTACAGTGTTTTTATGATTGTGAAAAGGCAAAATTGAAATCACAATTGAAATTCAATTAATTGTCCAGCCCTATTAACTACTGAGATGACACTTCCAGATAATGGAGGTTTAGATAGTTTACAGGTTCACAGGTTACAGAAGCTTTTTCAGCCAACCTGACATTTTATGAAGGAAGTAAGACCGATTTACGAGTGTCACAGCTTGAACAAAGCAAGCAGAAGGTTTCAGGAATTGATGACATTGACATGACAAAGTTACATTGGATCAATAGTAATCTTGCGTAACATTGTGTATGATTGTTCTTTTTCCTTTGTCTCTGGAGGCTGGCTTAGATAAGTGAATTTAAGCTTGACTTACTGTGTATCAACATTGTGTTTGTAGTTTTGTCTCCTGATACATTTTCTAAACATTTCTTGCTTCATGTCATGTTACATTTTACTTCCTGTAACTGTACCTCTCTCCTTTTTAATTGCTTCAAAGATAGACGACTGGCTAAACATTTTAGAACACCCCTATTTTTCCAGTTCTTTATGGAAAGATAGATGGAGTTGTAAATTGGTCTGGGAAATGGGAGCATCACTTTTCAAGGCTTGATCAGCTGATGTAGTGGCAGAACAATTTGAATTATTGCCTTTTGCATAATTCTGAAATGTACAGTACTTTTCAGTGCAGAGAGACCTGATCTTTTTTAACCTCATCATGTACCTTTGTATCATCATTGGCCTTGAACAGCAAAATAAAAATAGGGTGTTCTAAAATTTTTGACCAGTAGTGAAGATTCATTTCATAAGTTTGGGTGTGTGTGCTTGATGTTTGTCATCAGCTGGTTTCATGGGAAGATCTCCGGTTCTGAGGCGGTGTGTAAGCTGCAGCCAGCTGAGCACGGCCTGTTCCTGGTGAGAGAAAGTATCCGTCACCCGGGTGACTACGTCCTGTGTGTCAGCGTCTCTGGAGAGGTCATCCATTACCGGGTGATTTACCAGGACAACAAGCTGACCATTGACAGCAAACAGTACTTTTACAACCTCATTGATATGATAGAGGTAGGAGAACTGAACTGACTGGACACACATCACATACAGGTCAAACTAAGTGGTTTATTTAACCCAGCTGCAGGAATTAAAACAAGATTTTCATCTTATGTTTTTCTATCTGCTTCCCAGGCTGACAAATTCATTTTTTTGTGTTTTATTTTTATAATGTTATTTTCAATAAAGCTTACAAGTTTCTTTTCAAACAATTCTTTGGTTTATTATGTACTTTAAAAAGTACCTTAAAGGGTGGATTTCAGATTTCCAGGTTATTTTACCCACCTACAACGTGCATGGAGATATTTATGAATGTCAGCAGGTTAAAGCTCAGAACCATACTGAAAAAGTGCACAGAGATTAAATGTTTATTCCTTACCTTTCCTTTTGTCTCAATATTCTGAGGTTTCCAGCTGGGGGTCCTGGGAAGCCTGTTATTTTTATCCAGCAACCTGGCCACTCTCATACTATTTTACAATTCAGCTTAATATTTAAAAACAGTTGTGAAGTGTGGTTTCTCAGCCTCTGGGTGCTGCAGGGTGATGATGGCGCTGGGAACATGTATAACAAATGTCAATGTGCGATTAGAATGAGCCAGAAGCTTTGAGTTTTTGTCAGAAAGTTATGTTGTGTTGCTTTAATGCAAGAGATTGCTGTTTTGAGACTTTTCTGCACAGTGTTTTCAACAATCATTGCATTTTTTTTTTTTTTGCTTCCTTCCACTCATGATTATTTACTTTTCCACTCAACCCATTCACCAGTGATAAGGAGTAAAACATGCATGTTAAGGGTTACAATCAATGGGAATGGGTAGGTCTGCAAGTTGCAAAACACTTTCCTAGAGAATTACTAACAGCTAGATAGTTTGTGGCTTCCACATATTGCTATTCATTTACTGTTTTAAGGCATTGCAAAAGCACAGAGATTTTCATGCCAGCTCTGTTTATAGTGAAGGTGAGAGCCATCAGCATTATGATTACAAGGAAACAATAGATGGCAGAACTCATTAAATGATGCCCTTTTATGGTTTATCTGTTTTTGGCTTGTGTGTGTGTCATGGGGAGCTTTGTAGATAGGATGTAGCTGCTATCTTTTCAGAAACTATCAGTGAGCAACACATGGTTTTATGCCTGAGTCACTCTGTACAAGCTGACTTATTCATGCAAAGGGAGGAAAACTTACTGTAACAAACCAGTCTGACTGAATGTGTCAGAAAAAAATTGAGTGCAGTTTAATTTTTTTGTATTCTGTTAATAGAAAATAGAGGTATGACTTTGCCACTGAAGTAGCTGCTGCAAAAAACTACTTGCTGCCAGATATAGATTTTCAGATTTGTATCGTCAAACAGGTCTCACCAACTTTTTTTTTTTACTTTTGCAGCATTCAAAATCTCTTAGCCAAAGGAAGAAAATAAAAGCAATATATACACACTCAGTGGCAAACAAGGTGTGATCATGAAATGGAGGTACCAAAAAAAGCTTGATGTCATGTGTTTCTTTCTCTACAGTTTTACTCAAGGAACAAAGGCTCCATTGCTACAACTCTTACGAAGCCCAAACAGAAACAAGGAACCAAGTCAGCTGAGTTGGAATTGTCTAAAAGTGAGCACAGTGTCAAGGAGTCTTCTGTCTATACAACAGAAATTATAATTATAGGATGAAGGCTTCTTGGTGAAGATGAGTCACTGATATCATCAGTGTTTGTTTTATTTATAGTTATCAACGTCTCTTTCCTTTCCAGCTGGATGGCTGCTGGACATTGCAAAGCTCACACTGGGAGAAAATATTGGAGAAGGGGAATTTGGTGGCGAGTTTCATTTTTTAAACTTTTCTCCTCTCTATAAAAGTTTGGTCAACCCTGGTAAATAGTTCTGTTACCGTCTAAAGCAGCCCACCAAGCATTTTTTGGTGTAAAAGATATGTAATGGTACTTGCATTTCTAGGCTAAAATCGGTATAGCACTGGTCTAAAAAAAAAAAAAAAAAGAAGAAGTGTGTAAACGTTTGCAAACTCTTGCTTAATTTGTTCTAAAATTACACGAGTAAGTGAATGAATGATTAAATAAATAAATAACCCATTCACAGCAAAAACAGCTTTTTATTTTTTTGCCAGAGGTGCCCAAGCCTTTACATGATTCTGCATTAGTTTATTCAGGTACCCTCAGTTATAATAATTTTTAAATCTATTTTCCACCATCAGCTGTTTATGAAGGAGAGTATATGGGCCAGAGGGTGGCAGTGAAGATCATTAAATGTGATGTCACAGCTCAGGCCTTCCTGCAGGAAACCACAGTGATGACGTGAGTCCTGAAATTCTCCTGAAACACTACAGTATTTGAGAAAGACATTGTTCCCCGTAAATAACACATAATAGAAATGCACAGCATTCGTCATATTTGATCTTTTTTTAAAAATTGCTCATAGTTGTGAATTAATATATCACCTCTTCCAGGAAGCTGCAACATAAAAACCTGGTGCGGTTGTTGGGTGTCATCCTTCATAAGGGGCTTCACATTGTCACAGAACTTATGACTAAGGTACAGTAAGCGTATAATTCATCAGCTGCTTTTAAATAGCAAATAAAAGTGTAGAGAATATATAAATATTGATATAAATAACTACAACATATTGGCTTAAAGTTATGTATAGTAAAGCTACACTGAACATGACTGTATAAAATGTTCAGCTAATTTGACCAAAACATGACATCAATGCGAGACACCGTTGAGTGGTATAGTTATTTTGAGATCCTGCTTTTTATTTGTGGGACATGTTAATTTACTGTAAACGGAAAGCTGAACTGAGCAGTGTGTCAAATCTGCAACAAAAAGCTTTCAATACAGCTTCTAAACTATCAGTAGCTTTATAAGGACAAAACATTTGGCAGTTAGCTGTACCTGCTTTGCTGATTATGATTAATTACTGATAAATAAATTCATAAAACAATTAAAAAGTTGTCTAGCTGCCACTCAGAGTTGCCAAAATGCTGCCTCCGCTTGATCTTTTCCCGGGTGCTGGACCTTAAATATGGTTGTACTCTATTGACACTTTAAAAAAAGACTTTGTTCGGCACCATTATGTTTAACATGATTCACTTGTATGTTGCAGGGAAACCTTGTGAACTTTCTTAGGACAAGAGGACGCTCAGTTGTAAATTCTCTTCAGCTGCTCCAGTTTGCTCTGTAAGTGAATGTGAAAGTGTGATTATATTAACTTGATAGAAGAATGTAGTCTGTGTACTTTGGTACTTTAAACTAATTGTATCTTTGTTTATTTGTTTGTGGTCAGTGATGTGTGTGAAGGGATGGAGTACTTGGAGTCAAAGAGGCTGGTTCACAGAGATTTGGCAGCTCGCAACGTCCTTGTCTCCGAAGACAGCGTAGCCAAAGTCAGCGACTTTGGCCTGGCCAAGGTGGACTCCAAGGAAACAGATAAAGCCAAGTTGCCAGTCAAATGGACTGCACCCGAGGCTCTGAAGAAAGAGGTACATTAACCTACTTTTGCTTATCCAGTCTTTTTTTTCATCTATATTTTTGCATATTTAATTATCAGTATTTAATTATTTATTTATGAATGTGAGCGTGCCTGGTTGTCTGTCTCTCTGTGTTGACCCTGCGACAGACTGGCGACATATCCAGGGTGTACCCTGCCTCTCGACTGATAATAGCTGGGATAGGCTCCAGCAACCCCCGCAACCCTGAACTAGAGAAGCTTTATACTGTATATATATATATATATATATATATATATATATATATATATATATATATAATCATACATATATCCATTGTAAAAAGTGATTTACTATAAATGTCTTAGGCGTGTGTATATTTATTGCACCTCACCTGTTTATTATAATATGAAAGTCCATGGTTATAGCTTGCTCTGCTCTGGGAACGTTAGTAATAATCATTAAGTATGTAGCTTCATAACTACATCTCTGACATTTATAACAAACCAGACCGATTAAAAAATCGGTAGAAAATTGAGTAAGTTATGGTTATTTAAAAAGTACAGCACCATTAAAAGTCAGTGCTGCAAGTTAACAAACTGACTGTGGTAAGACGGCCGCCATTTTGCGGACGTTTGGCTCTATTGGCCAACAGTTATCTAGCCATTATATATAGATATCTATGCTGAAAAACAATAAAATCTATGTTATTACTGGTTTATAGTTTCAACGATGTTTGTTCTTTATCCACCAGAAATTCTCTACAAAGTCAGATGTTTGGAGTTATGGGGTTCTTCTATGGGAGATCTTCTCATATGGTCGCCAGCCTTACCCTAAGATGGTATGTAGTCATATTTAAAGCCATATATATCAAACTTCATTCATAAAGCACCTTTCATGTCAAAGCAGCGCAAAGTGCTTTACTGTAGAAAAATAATATGCGGAAAACAAGGATAAACATACATTATACACATATAAACATACATACATACGAGAACACACACCTGAGTACGCTCTTCTTCACACACATTATCACAACCACATAATTCACAAACACCCCCCCACCCCTTTCTAAAATTAACCCATAACATTTTCTCTTTGCTATCTGTCTCCTTAATGGAAACATCAATATAAAACTGAGAAAAAAATTAAGATTTCTGGCCTGATGCTGAAGTGAGAAAACGATATCTTGGGGATCCTCCACATCAGGAACCAACCCATCCAGATGATAAAATCCTGTCTTTGTAACATTTCTGATAAGTGGAATAAAATTCAGCTCAGAATAAAAAAAGGACACCAAGGTTTCTCACACACTGAGAAGGATTAGAATTATGTAATTTTGTAAAAAAAAAAAAAAATGTCTCTCTCTTGTCTCAAGGACCAATAATTAAAACTTCAGTTTTGTCCTGGTTGAGCTGGAAGAAGTTCTCTGCGATCCATGACTTTACAATATATCTACAATACAATTTAAAAGACTGTTGACTGGCTCCAGGTCATCAGGAGACACGGAGATGTAAAGCTGTGTATCATAATATATAATTATATGTCAATGTTGTCATCTTTTCAGTCACTAGCCAAACATAATTTCCCATGGTGATGGTTGGAACAAAGATAAACCAGTAAATTAAGACTTTTACCTTTAAGCTCAGCTCATTCTTTACACCAACAGACCAGTGAGACTCATGTAGATCCATGAGGTTGAAGCTCATCCCTGGCCAAGAGGGGGCACTTTGACCTTTACCTGTTGAGAACCATGACCTCTTATCATGGAGTTCTGTCGGCTTCCTTAAAGGTTGGACGTGGAAAGCGGACACAAGAATGACATCATGTGTGTCTAGGTTGTATTAGCAACAGCAGAAAAATAACTCCAGCCGCTGAGTTCTTCAAGTGTATCCATCTGCGGCTTGCAACCCAGAGGCGTGTCGTGTAGTGGGCAGATCATGGTTAGGGTTAGGGGACGGGTTAGATTTTACCATGCTCTTATAGGTGTGGTGGATGTGTCGTGTACTGACGTCACTACCCGACATGCCACTGTCTTGCAAGCTGCAGATAGACCTTTCTTGAGTTGCCAGGCTTGTTGCCGGTATGTCAGGTGACCAGCAGCCTGCACCATGTCCAACATGTATTGCAGAGGAGTTTTATAACTGACTGCTAATGTTAGCTACGTTAGCTACATAAGCAAGCAAGTTAGCTTACCAATCCAGGAGAAAAGTTATCATTTCCATGTTTTGTTGCCATGGAAAATCTTTATATGGGTCCATCTAGTGTAGGCTTCACATAAATTTACTCTAGTTTTTGCTCTTGACAATATCTCCAGAGTGCTGAAGCAGCTGCTTGACTTGCAGACTCCACCATTTTCCCAGTGCCAGTCTAGCTGTGCCGAACATACTATTGCCACACAGAGATCGTATTTGGCAACCTGCAATGGCGGCCTGTATTGGCTTGTAGATGTAAACATAATGCCATTGTCAAACCTGTTAAAATTTATTTTATATTTATTTTAAGGCTAAATATAAATTTTTAAGGAAATGCTGAACTTTCATTCTGCAACCCTCCAAATGGCTCATTTTTGTTGTTGTTGTTGTGTTTTGTTTGTTTGTTTTTAATATAGCTTTTAATACAAAAAAGTTCCATACATCAACCTTTAAGTCAAGAGAACAACATTTTTTTCTTTTCTTTTTTTTTTTCTATTATATTATTGTTTTCATGTCATGAATCTTTTTTCTACCTTTGTTAAATCAGTCTGGTGTATGTGGTATGTGGTGTATGTGGTATGTGGTGTATGTGGTAAAAGGAAATGCGGGGTGGTAAGAAGTTAAATTTAGATAAGGCTTTTAGTGTGTTTGCTGTAACAGAAGGGGTTAAGACTTAGTTTGTGACATTGGTTTCCTTCAGGTAATCCATGCTCCCTGGTCACTCACCCGTTTCAACTGGCAGTTCTGTTAGGGATCAGCAGGATAAAGCTGAATTAGATCACTCAGTTTGTTCCTCGCAACCTTATTGTCTATTTCAAACCTTTCTTGTGTTGGTGTCTTTTTAAATGCAGCCGATTACAGGCTAATTACCACTTGTTTAACATATGCATTTAATTTATTTGGGTCAAGTTGATATAACTGTTAATTAAACTTTGGACCTTAAAGTGTTACTTGTTGGCTCAAGTGGCAAATTTAGCGGCAAGGGGACAAAACAGAGCGGAGATCTGCTTTATGGTTGTTAGCTCTGGTCACTTGCAGATAGGGGCAGCATCTGAACAGCTAAATTTTTATAGTCACGATCTGACTTTCTGTATAAAAGTGTATGAATTCTCATCTGAATGATTCTTTGTTTTAGTTTATTTTAAAAGATAGGCTAAAATTATAAAGTCCTGGGCGAAAGAGTCCATGATGTAGTGTGTAAAACCATGTTTAGCAGCAATAACATAAAGTCCTTATTTTAAGGATATTTTCATTCTCTCACATTAATCTATGTTTACATGCAGACTTTTTTCATTCCCATTGAAATCATTCCAATTAAAGACCTCAGGTAACTGTTTACATGTGATGTAATCTATTCCAGTCTAGTGTTTGCACATGACATAACATTTAATCAGAACCACCGTCTTACAATGTGACATGCCCTGATCTATACATGTGTTTGGCCAGTTATTGAGGTCAGACACACCTGGATTAATCAGTTTGTCCAATAATGAAAGACAGGAAGCAAAGGTGCTGTCTGAAGTTCAGGAAGTAGTGGGACCGTGCATATAGCCCTGACCTAGCTGCTACTTTTTCTGTGTATTTTTTTTTTTATGTGACAGCACATTGACATGCAGTCTCATCTTTGCTTACTTTAGTTCGTGTTGGAGGATTTTTAAGACAAACTGGTTTAATTAACCTATCAGCATACTCAGATTATCTTTTTGTTGTGACGCCTGTCTGTGAAAAGCGCTATACAAATAAAAGTTACTTACTTACTTACTTACTTTTTAATGATCACTTTTGCCTCTATGCTGTAGTCCCTGAAGGAGGTGAAAGAGAAAGTGGAAGGAGGATATCGCATGGAGGCTCCAGAGGACTGTCCCCCCACTGTTTACTCCTTAATGAGGCTTTGCTGGGAGCAGGAGCCGCGCAGAAGACCTGGTTTCTCCAAGTTGAAGGAGAAACTTGTACAGGAAATGTGTACAATGAGCCCCAGCCCTGCAGCCAAGCGTTGGGAAGTGGTTAGTTCTCCATCAAGGTGCTGAAATTGTGTTGATTTTTTCTTTATTTACAACTGTGGAAACAGAGAACCAGCTCTTCAGAGGACAACTCTCAGGAAAGTTTCAACTTTGGTGCAAATGTCCATGTTCCCCTCAGGATGAATTGCGGTACATTTGACAAGCTTTTTGCAAGTTCCCTCAAGGACAAATTCCAACATGAGCAATACTTTAATATATGACCAGCCATCATTTTCATGCTGATTAGCATCTAGTCTGTTTGAACTACTATAGATATGTGCACACTAAACTAAGATCATGAACATGATTAACAGTTTCTCCTGAATATACACAATGCTCTTTCTCATGTTACTTTGCAAACATCTACAGTGCATGAGCTTGTTTTCTTAATAAGCATATTCACAAGCATTGTTAGGATGCAGTGATGTTTCAAAAATTCACTGCATTGAGTCTGAATGTACTGATTCTCCTTCACTGGCTGCCCACAGAACAGATCAAGGTGATGTTGATAACACTGCTCATGTTATTACAGTTCAATGTCAGTGTATCTCGGTGATGTAAATACACAGCAAAAAAGAAAAACATGCAAACAAACAAAACCGAAAACAATAAAAACATCCTTAATCACTTCTAGGGATGTAACCTAACTGATAAAATGATTAACCGTGATAAAATTCCCAGCAATTAGTAATATCATTTCAAATTTTAATCATCATTAAAACTGTGATTGATTATTGAACTTTGAAAAACTCACTGTTACGTTGCTTATTGCCTGGAAAAGTAGCAGCAGTCCCAGTTTGCATAATTTAATTTATGAAAACATGGTGGAAAGCAACAGAGGCACCCATGTAGACAGTACTCAAGCAGGTGCATATGCACAGGATGAACATGTTTCCCTCTGCCTGAGGGAAGCCTCACCAAACTCCTGCTTCAACTTCCTCAGCTGCATTTTTAATGGGGTTGGTACATACGTTTACCTTTAGAGCACCACAAATTAACCAAGCTCCGTGTGGCCTCTTCCTCAGCCTGACAAGTTCCTTTACCTCATGTGTCTACCATCAGGTTCGGAGATCGCTTACAAAGCAAACATGACTGTAACTTGATGGCTGCTGCCTGGTACAACTGCCTCAATAACAGAAACCTGAAACATGGTCTGTATGGAGACAATATCCCCAGCCTCCCTTAGAATTTAAGAGAAGTTTTTTCAGTGATGGAGATTGAAAACCTACAGGGTTGAGGTCTTGGCTGAACATAACTAGCACAGCCTTACCAGATATTTGGGTTTACCAGTCTGTCTCCTACCCCAACCCCAGCTCAGCTGGGAGCTCAGCTCAGGTTCTTTTTACCCTATCAAAGACATTTTGTGGCAGATCTCGTGCTACGATGATGACCTCAATCATCAACTTGCAATACAGGGTGTCCTGGGCCCAATGGCACTTATGAACATGGGCAAACCATGAATATTGTCCAAGTCCAGCAACTAAACACCACTCTGATTATGATCAGGCCAGCTGCTCCTCCTTTTCACGCCTACTGTAGCTTACACCAATAACAAACTTTCAGACTCCTCCACCTTATCCTTATGCATATCTCAAAGAGACAACAGAATTTAACAGAATGCTTTTCTTTGATGCTTAGATAACTTAAGCAAGTTTACATGTGGAGCAATAAGTTGTTTTAGTTTATTATTAATGAACAAAAATGATGTGACCAAAAATGAATGCAGAGTTGGAAGAGGTTTATTTATGTCTTGGACAGATGTAAGGATAAGATAAGATAAGATAAGATAAGATAAGATAAAAGAGAAAGGGGAAACATTAAGAGTCATTTGCAGAGGAGCATAAAGAGGGTTTAACGGTTCATTTAATGCAAAGAATTTGCAGGCTGTTGGTTAATGTTTCTGAAATAAAGCTTCTTTTCAAAATATAATTGGTCAAAAATCATCTCTGAGATCTTTTTGTTTTTTCCAAGAGACAAAAATGCAGCTTTCCCCCCCCCCCCCCCAAACTCCACTTATTATAACACATGGGGCAGACTTTGATTCAATTCATTCAAATGTAATTTTTTTTATAAGACTGAGTCTTAGGGAAATGCAGCATTTATTATTACTTTCTCTTCCTCATATATTGGGATTTTGAGATTATATGAGTGATTGCTGTTATCCACCATTCTCTTGGGACATCTTGGGCCTTTTTTCGGGTAAGAAATATTTTCTATTTTTCTAATTTTGAGGAAAACATTTTTAAATATAGATGTTTCTTTGACATATGTCATTCATCGCAGTTCACATATAACTTATTCCATTGTATTAGATCGTCTTTGTTTTTAGATGTAAATACAATGAAATGTTAATTTTCCTTGTAATACTTAAATATTTTCACTTCCAATCTCTCCACAAAATTAAACCTCTTTTGTAGGATTGTTGTCATGTCACAATACCAAATTAAAGATGTCATTTGACCTAAGTCTACGTAAGCCTGGTATTTGTCAGTGTCCCAAGAGATGGACCACAAATTGAGGCTTGATCCTCTCTCTCTTGTTATCATATAGTAGCAAAGGGTCCGTCACGATTTGTTCAATCTGCTCTGTGTTTTTCTAAAGCCTCTAATGGGATAAGAAGCAATTTTCTTTGGAGGGATTTATGAAGAACCAAATGTAAAAAAAAATAAATAAATAAATAAAGATAATAAAGTGTGCTTAATTTTCTGAGGATGAGTAAGAATATCAGCGAACATTTATTTGTTCTTGTTTGTGCACTTGTTTGGCTGGATATCGCAGGAAAGCCTTCACCCATCTGTCTGTGTCCTTAGATGCTTTTTCTAAAGGGTCTTACCTCTTAAGGAGCACCCTCTGCTAATGCTTAGACACAGCTAATCTGCTGAAGCAGTGGCATATATCAACAAAGGGTGGCGTGTCACCTGTTGTTTTCACCTGTTACCTTAATAGAGGGCAGAGGCCATTAGCAAGCATGCAGTCAGTCAGTCACCTCATGCCTGTACATACCACATATCAGTTGTAGGATGCATAGAGGATGTTTTGTGAATACTTTACATTTAAAGTTATAAGAGAAATTGTATTTAGGGAAAATGAAATCTCCATTAAGTATGAGTACATTATTTTTGCCAGTAAATAATATAGGTGATAACCGACCTAGGCTCATAGATATTAATGCTACAGTGTTGATACTCCTCCTGGCCTATGCTGTAGTTGCTGTAGTACCTGACATTTCTTTTTATCTTGGAGACTTTTTGTCTAATTGGTTTCTGATTAGAAAAAATTATTTGTCATGCACCTTATAGATGGATATTAACGCCTCTAATCTGTGCCTAAATTCTGAGTTCTGCTTGGTTTTTCCTTTAAAATCCAGTTTAAGAGGAAAACAAATTACTGTTAGTGTGCCTCTGCATGAAGACTGCCCAAACTCACATCTTTTTTTGACCCTTAAAACTACTACCTGAGCGCCACAGACGATTGTGCCCATTATCTCACATTACTTTGTGTAAATGCACAAATTTGGCTTCTGTCAATGTTCGCTTCAGCCCAAGAAGATCTCATTATCGAGCCTGGCAGTCTGTGTAACAGAATGAAAAGGAGTGGTGTGGCCTTACCTAAAGGGTTTATCTTGGTATGGTTTAAGTAGATTCTGCTAAGTTCAGATGAGGTTCGAGGCAAAGCAGCAGCCCAGCTGCCTCAGCATATGTAAGTCTTAGACACGAGATGCTCTTCCTGGAAGGCAGTTTCACTGGAGTGGAGGATCTTCTCTGAATACCTACACTTAAGACATTACCAGTAATCCATGAAATGCTAGTTCAGTTTTGCACCAAAATCCTTCATTGTTGCAAGTAACATTCCCTTGCTGAGTTCATTACAAATTTAAAAAGCTATTATTTGATTTTGATGCAGGTGTCCGCTGGTTCCAATTTTGCATTCTTCAAATGTTTAGTGACAGAAAAGGCTTTCTTCCATGTAGGCCCTGCTACACAGTGGACTGGTCTGCCACCATCTCTGCCACCTGCAACTTTATGCTGCCTCTTTGCAGCAGCACATAAGTTTTGTTTGCGTTTCTGTACAGAATACATTAAATTCTCCCTGAATATTTTTCTTTATGGGTGTCCTGAACTGTGGATTTCTATATCTAACAACAATGCTGTTCTTTTTTTAAAAAATCTGTAAGCCTTTTCCCCATTTTCGAATGTCCTGCAAGAATTTAATCAGCTCTTAAATTGAACTTTAAAATTTTTTTTAAAAAATGAGTGATTGTTAAATTCCCTCCATAAATTTTTAGTCAGTAACTTCTAACTTTGCATAAACTCCAGCAAAATTGTTGACGTTAGATCCCAGATCAGCTAGCAACTGGAGCCCTTTGATTATACACACTGATGCAATTAAATAGGTGACCTCATATTAATACCCTGGCATTAATACCCTTTATTCAACATTGTGCAAAACATAATGTTTTTTTTATTATTATTATTTTTCATCACAGGGCTACAGTACGGTCTGTCGTTTGGTAAGGTCTCACCAGCTGGTTTGGGAATTTAACAGTCAAATGCAAGACTGAGGTTCATAAGCGAATAAGAACAATTGGTAAGACGGGGCATATTCTTCTCAACCTCCAGAAGCTTCTTCTACCAGGCAGTCATTTAACACGACTTCAATATCTTAACTGAGAGTTCCCACGTGCTGCAAACAGAAAATAGACTGTTAAACAGAGAGGTGGTATAGCGTCCCCCTGCACATACAACATGTAGAAACATTCATTTGTTCCTCCATCTATCAAGCTTATTACTCAATTAACATTTGTTTATTACGAAGTAAAAAATAACCTATTTTGCACAGCCTTTTATAAGCTGTGCATGTGTCACGTGCACACATTTCCCTTATACTTTAATGATATTTCAGAGCAACTGAATGGATAAACTGAACTGATTTTAGTTTTATAACTGACATGAGTGATTCTGGGCTGTCTGTCAGAGTGTATGTAGACCTGCGCGATCGCGCGTCTCATCTCATCATCTTTCTATTTTCTCACTGTCTGTCCATCTGTCTGATCAAGTGAGTGAGTCTTCACTGTCTTTCAGTGATTTTAAACGGATGCACACGACAGCGTACCTTTTCTCAAATAGTGTCATATTTCTCATAGATATTTCTATATACTATATAATATCTGTCTGTCTTCAATACCTTTATAGTTTTGACACAGTTGCAAGTTTACTTTTGATTAAAAGTCAAAAATCATCCCAAAATCCACCACTCTGATAAATGACATCTCACATTTGTCTCTCTGTCTATCTCACAGACTCTCTCTCTCACTGACTGTCCGTCTCACAGTATCCGTCTCACTGTCTGATGAAAATGACACACTATATCTATCTTACTAACTGTATCTCTCTCTCTCTCTCTCTCTCTCCCCCCCCATCTATTTGTCTGTCTTTCTATCGGTACTGTATATCTATCTGTCTCACTCTGCCTGCCTGTCTCTCTCTCTCTGTTTCATTGTCTCTCAGTTCCTGGCATTTTCTCTTTCTCTCTATCTATTATTTGGACTGTTACCAACCAGTTACCCAACAGTTACTTTACTATGAAATGGCATCCCTCCTCATACATGTACAGTTGGTACGGAAAGTATTCAGACCCCTTTAAACTTTTCACTTTTTGTTTCATTGCAGCCATTTGCCAAAATCAAAAAAGTTAATTCTAATTCTCATTAATGTACACTCAGCACACCATCTTGACAGAAAAAACTATAAATGTAGAAATTTTTGCAAATTTATTAAAAAAGAAAAACTGAAAAATTACATGGTCATAAGTATTCAGACCCTTTGCAGTAACACTCATATTAAACTCATAGACTGTCCATTTCTTCTGATCCTCTTTGAGATGGTTCTACTCCTTCATTGGAGTCCAGCTGTGTTTAATTAAACTGATTGGACTTGATTAGGAAAGGCACACACCTGTCTATATAAAACCTTACAGCTCACAGTGCATGTCAGAGCAAATGAGGATAACAAGGTCGAAGGAACTGTCCAAGGAGCTCAGAGACAGAATTGTGGCAAGGCACAGATCTGGACAAGGTTACACAATTTTTTTGCAGCACTAAAGGCTCCTAAGAGCACCGTGGCCTCCATAGTCCTTAAATGGAAGAAGTTTGGGATGACTAGAACTCTTCCTAGACCCGGCTGTCCAGCCAAACTGAACAATCATGGGAGAAAAGCCTTGGTGAGAGAGGTAAAGAAGAACCCAAAGATCACTGTGGCTGAGCTCCAGAGATGCAGTAGGGAGATGAGAGAAAGTTCCACAAAGTCAACTATCACTGCAGACCTCCACCAGTCAGGGCTTTATGGCAGAGTCAGTGCAAGACATATGAAAGCCTGCATACAGTTTGCCAAAAAACACATGAAGGACTCCCAGACTGTGAGAAATAAGATTCTCTGGTTTGATGAGACCAAGACTGAACTTTTTGGAGTTAATTCTAAGCAGCATGTGTGGAGAAAACCAGGTACTGCTCATCACATGCTTAATACCATCCCAACAGTGAAACATGGTGGTGGCAGCATCATGCTATGTTTTTTTTTTTTTCAGCTGCAGGGACAGGAAGACTGGTTGCAATTGAAGGAAAGATGAATGCGACCAATTAAAGAGAGATCCTGGAAGAAAACCTCTTCCAGAGTGCTGAGGACCTCAGTCTGGGCCGCAGATTTGCCTTCCAATAAGACAATGATTCAGCACACAGCTAAAATAACAAAGGAGTGGCTTCACAACAACTCTGTGACCATTCTTGACTGGCCCAGCCAGAACTCTGACTTAAACCCAACTGAGCATCTCTGGAGAGACCTGAAAATGGCTGTCCACCAACATTCATCATCCAACCTGACAGAGCTGGAGAGGATTTGCAAGGAAGAATGGCAGAAGATCCCCAAATCCAGGTGTGAAACACTTGTTGCATCATTCCCAGGAAGACTCATGGCTGTAGTAGCTCAAAAGGGTATTTCTACTCAGTACTGAGCAAAGGGTCTGAATACTTATGACCATGTGATATTTCAGTTTTTCTTTTTTAATGAATTTGCAAAAAATTCTACGTTTTTAGTTTTTTTTTCCGTCAAGATGGGGTGCTCAGTGTACATCAATGAGAATTAGAATTAACTTTTTTGATTTTGGCAAATGGCTGCAATGAAACAAAAAGTGAAAAGTTTAAAGGGGTCTGAATACTTTCCGTACCAACTGTATGTACTGTATGGCTGAGTGGGCAGTACCTGCATTGGCAGCATTCAAAATTTCTTCCAAAATTCTCCAGTTTTTTTTTATGGTCCCAACCCCAAACCTGGCCTGAGGTATCACTCTGGGTCATGTTTTTGAAAAAGTGTTTTATTACAGTTTTTCTCAGTCGCTTTGGTACATTTCTCAAATCATCCTCAACATTTGCAAAACAGTCTGTCCATTTTTCAAACCAATTCGTACAATAACAAAACACTGTGGATAAGCTGCAAAAGCCCCTTGCTAAAAATCCCTAGTTCAGTAAATATCGGTGTCAATGAACATGTCAGAACCATCAGAATGAAAAATCCTTGTGTCATTCTGCAGATAAGACGGTCAAATTGCTTAGTTATGTTGTCAATATAACTGTACTCTGGAGGGATGTTCTGATGTAAACAGTGGCTAAGGTTTTGATGCCAATCATTGTAAATTGTAAGTTACATTTTACCTTACACTAAAAAAAAAACAGGTTGGGTGTCTGCTTAATTAATCTAAATGTATCATGTTGCTTCTACTATATATAGTCATGTTTTGTGGTTGAACATCATTAAGTAATGTTATTTTAGCATGATGTGCGATAACATTTACTAAATTCAGTTATGCTGACAGAACCTAATGCTTTTGGGGTGAGATATCAAATGGCGTGAACAACTCCTGAACAGGAGGTGGCAGTAGTGTGCGAGCTGAGAGTGCATTTACAAACTTTACTGTTGCAGAAGAAGGCAGAGCAGCTGAAAAAAGGTAATGTACCAGTAGCAGTTGCAATGGGCTATATGCCCGGCTCCACTACTTCCTGAATTTCAGACAGCACCTTTGCTTCCTGTCTGTTGTGACTGGACGAACTGATTAACCCAGGTGTGTCTGACCTCAGTAACTGGCCAGACACACCTGGAGTAATTAGTTCAACCAGTAATGAAAGACAGGAAGCAAAGGTGCTGTCTGAAGTTCAGGAAGTAGTGGAGCCGGGCATATAGCCCATTCTGTTCACTTTAGTTTATGCACTCAATCAGCTACCCCCCAATGTGGAAATACTTTGGCACACAGATTATTCATATTCAATAAACCTGTGAATTTCATGTTGATACAGTGAGATTGACTCATGTTTTGATGAAGTAATCCAAGTTTTTGTAACATTTTAAACCTTCCCAATTTCATCACTTTATCAGGAAATTATCCAATAACTTTTACTCAAACACCATTTGGTCACTTGCACTCTTGTGCAGAACTTCATAGGCTGATTAGTTCACTTAGAATTAAGTGTGTTGAAGGAGGGGAGGGGGGGGGGGGGGGGGGGCATTGATTACCTGCGGCCTCGAAAGACTGATGCTGAACACCCATCCATTGTATAGCCATGTGATCTATCCAAACACACAAGTCCCACATTATATTGTTACCCATGGATGAGTGTGCAGGAGTAATAATGCCCACAATGCCATTAGTTTACTAAATATACACAAACATATTGTACAAATCAATATCTGTATTGAACAATGTTAGATGGGGATGAACTAATGGGACTAGATGGACATTTAAGTTATGGTGAAGTAAAGAACAGAGGGTGCTGCAAGGCATGATGGGAAATATGTAAACAAGCCCATCTGCCCAGAACCAATCACAGCAGCCGCTACAATACCAACTTGAGAAATGATATTTGGTTGCAGTTTGTTTGTTTGTTGTCCTCCAACTATGGCTTTATTGTTATTTTGCCATAATGCTGTTTTTATGTAGCATCTTATTTGCTCTGATGCAAAAGAACAAATTTATTCAAATTTTGAACAATATATAAAAGAACTTTGCTTTACATTTATGTAAGTTTTAATCTTAAAATCTGTTTGGCCCGCAGCTCTGACATATTTTCACTTTGACCATTGGAGGCAGAGGGTAAGTTCAGAAACTTGAACAAACATGCAGTTTCACTTTTTTCAGTAAGCATTATCACCACCTATTTGGACAAATAATAGCATTTTCAGGCTAAATGTGGCTAATCACAAGGCAGATGTGACACAAGGACAGTTAAGGCAGGGTTTGAACCCTAGCCTCCCAGATCCGTCATGCATGCTAGCTCGTCAGCCACAGGGAAATCTTTGTGACCATCTAGCCAGGGCGCAGTATCACTTGGAGATTTAGGTGGTGTGCAACCATAATTAAATTGTGTTCATTTTTTCTATTAAAACCGTCAATCAACATAATTATGTCAATTACATGCAGTATTCTTCCTAAAAATACAAAATAAATGTGATGAATTCATGTTTACAGAGGGAATGTTAAGTAATTGTGTAAAATGGACTAAATTCATTATAGTTAATCCAAAGACCTGGAATTCTCCTTTTTTTCAGTGTATGTCCAGAAGACACAAAATGAGTTTTATGAATGTGCATTTTGGACAAGATAGAGTTACATCAAATGTATACTACACGTACTGCATCTTCTTTTCTACAGCCATAGAAAATGTGTAAATGTCACACTTACTGTACTATATAATACTATATGAAGTTGTCCTGTTTACTGTGAGGTACAGTTACTACATGCTCATACATGTTTTACCTGTACATACTGGTAGCGCAGCTCTTTAGCTCTTCCCCCATTTCTCTCAAATGGAACAGTGTACAGCTGCTTCATATTCATTTGGTGTCTTTTCAGCTGTTTGAATGTTTTCAAAGATGTCCTCTATAATGGCACTCTTTATCTCCCTTAGTCTTATGGCATTGTTTTCTACAACCATGGTGCAAATAGCCTCCTCCTTCAGGTGTGAAAAGGGGCCCTCTGCCACCCCTGTGAAGTTGTCTTGCCGTCCTATGTATAGAAAAAATGGAGTAATGCAAAACACAAAATTGAGTAAGATAAAATGTCACTGTGTAAAGTATACATACTGTATCTTGTAAAATGCAAGGGGATTATTGTAATATTGTATGAAGCATTACAGAAAGTATACAGTTTTACAGTACAGTGCCTATTGTTAGATTACATACCTGTTCTGTTGATGAAAAGTCTGAATGATTGAGGACACAGTTCTCCCAAAATTTGGCTGCACCGTTCGACCAGGCCATCATTAGCCCATGACTGAGAATGTAGTCTACAAGTATGGCTCTTATCTCATCAGGAACGCACATATGTCCTCGGCCTCTTCTGCTTCTTCCTCTGTTTTGCCTCCCACCTCCTCCGCCACACAGCCTCACTCCTCACTCCTCACTCCTCACTCCTCACTCTTCACTCCTCCTCCTCCTCTTCTTCTCTCTGGCTGTTGACCACATCCATATCCTTTTCCTTCCATTGTCAGACATTGCAACATTGTATTGTGTATATATACTTGCCAGTTGATGGTTCATGAGATGCACCTTTGAGCTACTTCAGAAAACTGGTTGATCTTTGTTTGATCTAATGCTTCACACATTTCCCTTCATTAGAGAAAGTCAAGATTCACCTGGGACCAATTTACCAATTCAGGACAGATTTAGAAAAAAAAAAAATCTAATGGAAATTTATAGGAATATGCTTGACATACTATGACAACTTGTTCAACTATTTTGCATGCAAAGACTTATGCCATGAACTAATGCCTAAATGTTGTGGGGGGTGAGACTGTTCAACAGAGACCCATTCTAGTACATTTTGATCAACATGACATAAGCAACTGATAATGCAGGAAACAGCAAAGAATTGTACAAAATCATTTGCATGGATATACCAAAGCATTAGCAACTTGTTCAGAGCAATGAGAAACTGCTTTTTTGATGTGCACAAGTGACACAATGATGTGAAGACTGAACAAGTACTTTTGAGAATTTTAATTCTGATCTGAGAAATGTGCCAAAGCAACTGAGAAAAACTGTGAACTGCTACAGGTATTTTGGTAAATTTCTAAAAGTGTTTCAGTAAATTTGAAAAAGTGTTTCATTGACCTTGTGTTCAGGTCAAAGTAGTATTAATTTGCACATCCTAGCCACCATATTTTTAGCTTTTAGCTGTCTACACCACTTAACTGTTTTACTTGGTGAAATAAAAACAACAGTGCAGCATATGCTGGACTTAGTATAGAGGATTAATAGTCTCTACGACAGTCATTATATCAGTTAACACTACAAATGAGACTAACCATGCTCCTGCAGTTTAGTGTGAAGGTTTACCTGATGGTAGGTAGCTGTAATTCAATTATCAAGATAAGGTTTAGGGCAACTGTTTATCTCATGGTCAGAGTCTGACAATAGATGTGTGTTTGTAACAGTTTCTGACTCACTTATTTATCAAGTTATGGAAAAAGATATTGCATACTGAATGAATTGCACTTTAATTTATTCAGTCTTTAAAGATTGTACAGGTTGATTTGGGTTGATCACTTATGTGTTTTTAAAGTCATCAGAAGTTCTCTAGTTTTGGTGGTTTTTGCCAGTTTCGTCCAATAAAGCATTCCTCCAAACAGTAAAGTTGGTTTCAAACTAATGAGGCAAGCAAACATTTTATCCAGTCCACTTTTGCCAAATGTGTCACAAATTATGTTCATCAACAGATTGGCAGATTAAATGATGGGTTAGGGTTGGGGATAAGGTTAACCTTAACCTTAATCCATGATGGATGATAAGTCTTTGTCCCAGTTCATGAGCCTTTAAAAAAGATGAATCCTTCTCTGAACTTTCACCTCACTGTGACACACCTCCTGACCTCATCCCTAGACAGCTCTAAGTCTGATTATCCTTTATCAAGTCTAATTATAATCCTTTAGTTCACTTATAGAGATTGGTTTAAAAACGGGAATCAAAAGTGTAAGTGTCACTTCAGAAATGACACTATAATAAAATTATGTTTTAAACCTGCCTAAATGTGCAACTCTGTTCTTTAAGTTAACATATTTTCATAATTTTAATTACGGGTAAGCTAAAGGAGTTCAGCTCACCTGAAAACACTCATCTGAATAACTTTGGCTTTGTCTGCCATGTTGAAGGAAGTACCTTTAATGTTTGCAAGAACACTTATAGTTTCTCACTTGTTAGTTTTGTTAAAATATATTTAAGAACACTAGAGAGAAATGCCTTTACTGGAATAAGGTCACAAGAGAAGCAAAGTTGTTATGATACAACAAAAGCACTAGTCATAACTAAGATCATTAAGAGCTGCTCAACATTAGTGCTTACATTGGTCCTTACTTAAAGGGACACTGTGTAATCGGGAGCAGCTCCCTCGTACTTTTCATGCTGCATTCGCGTGAAACCGGGCAGACCGACGACAGCCGATGCATGTAAAGTTATCACCGGCCTCTATGTGAAGACGTGGTCCGTCAGTTACAGTGACATCAGTCCACATCTGTTCGGTTGTCATGGCGATGTCGTATTGTTTTCCCTGACCCATGTTTTACCGTCTTTCGCTCGGCTTCATTGATTAAAATGACATCTGGTTTGTTACCAACGGCCGTCTGCCCGACTGCACGTGAACCCAGCGTCAGTGAGACGCTAGTCTCTCCCCTCTGCAGCGCGGTGACTTTTCAAAGGCATTACCTCGAACTGAGCTGAAAACTCCGGTGTGTCCGGTGAGTTTCTGTGTTTTCCTACTGTCATGCTTCTCCCGAACGCAAAAACATGGCGATACGACATGGCAGCCTTCACCGAGCCGCCCCGCTCGATGTGTAAATGAATGATACGAACGGCAAATTTAGAACTTAGAGGAGCACTTCAGTTTGTTGATGGGAGTGATTACTGATTAATGAAAAAACACTTTTGAACCAAATAATCAGTTTTTGTGAATAAAATACAGGAGAACTTACACAATATCCCTTTAATGTTACGTGTAAATTTGTACACCTGCCAGAAATTTAGAGACACTTGGGTGTTTTGAGAAGGCGCTTTCAAATAAAATGTATTATTATTAACTGTGAAAGGGATTTATGAAACCGCCCATGCTGTTTATTGGTGTGTTATTGAATGAATCAGTAACAAGTTTGTAACTGTGGAAAGTTGTAATAAAAACTGTTTTATAGCACAAGCTGCTGTGGCTACATGGGGTTACATAGGGTTTTTCATGTTTTCGAATCTTGATGATTATGTGAGTGTGCTTCTGAACTAAGACACACTAATGCTGTGTTCACACCAAATGCGCCTGACGCCCAAAGTTTGATGCAGGTTCACATAAAATTGGACGCAGACATTCAAAGACAAAAATTTTTGCTTTTTGTGGTTGTTCAAATAACTTTTCCACACTTACTCAGTTTTTGGATTCTGTTTGCAATACTGAAAAAAACAACAACAAAAAAACTATTCAGTACAGAAAGGGAGTAGACATGGTCCAGAACAAAAGACAAGCATGAAAAATTGAAGAAAACTAAGCGAGACAAAATGATTCAACATTGTATCAAAGACTCAGCACAGTGAAAAACCAGCCAGGCCCTCTGATGGAAAGTAGTCTGCTGACACTGCGAATGATCATGTTGCTGCTTGAAATCACTGTTAATGTTTGCCAGTGGGGTGGGACTCTGATTGACTTGGTTTCAGACAGCATTTAATCCACTCAGCTGCAAGTACACACTCAAACATAGAGGTACCAATTTGTACTTAAAAGGATACAAACGCTTGTCGCTGGGGGTGTTCCTTTTTGAAACACATTTCTGTACCCTTAAGTCCTGGTCCATTTTTGTACCTTATCAAGCTGTATAAGCTAATAAAGTACAATTAAACCAATTATAATGATGAATAAATGTTTTTAAAAAAGAGATTATGACAACTATCAAAGATGATAATGATAAATAAATAATTATTATATAAATATTAGGTCAAACACATATATAATTATACATGTAATTATTACTGTGATTACTATAATCATAAAAATGATAACAACTATGATTATACTACTGTTTAGACATACTGCAATCTATAGTTCTTGTACAAGCTATGCACATTTTTCAATGCTGCAGGTAACCTTAAGGTTGAAATGGTACAAATTTTTTCTTTATATTACTTTGGGCCCTTTTTCATAGTACGTAGGTACACTTCCGGCAACATAAAGACCAATATTGTACTTTTGAGAGAACATTTGTAAACAATGTACCTACAGGTACAGAAATGTTCCTGTCTCGTACCTCTATTTTTGAGTGTGTAGACTGAATGTAATGTAAGGAATTCACCCTTGTCCATGGTGTTTGCTAAAAGGTACTTTTCAAGATTCAAGTAAAGACTCCAAAGGGAGCTCTATGTTTGTTTTTAACTGTTTATTGTTACTGTTTTCTTATCATTTTACTGTTTTATCTGTAGCCCTTTGAGATCCTGGATGAAAAGGGCACTACAAATAAAATTGATTATTATTATTATTTGATCTATTCATTCTGTTATCACTGGCATTTTCTGAGACCATCAGATACTCAACTGTTACAACTGGAAAGCTGCAAAAAGGTCTTCAGACTAAATCAAGCCACAGACAGAGCAAAGTGAGAGACACTCTCTATACTGTTTAAAAAAAAATCTGTAATATCACAGTTTTTTTTTGTGATATTTAACATTTTTTCCCCATTTTTCAAAAATCTGGAAAATAATGATAAAATTGTTGAAATAGGCTGTGAATTTACAAGTCTCACATGAAATAACATGAAAAGCCTGTAACTGTAAAAAGACATGAAGTTACCATTTTTTTTAAAAGAAGATGCCATTTCATTTCACATAAGAAAGAATGTTAAAATACATTTTCATTGTATTTCCTGACAAAAATTTCTTCTTAGCAAAAGAAAAATGTTTTTGGTAATTTCATGTATTTACATTAAAAGGAGTATCTGTGCTGTAGTTGATATTAAAGAATTCTTTACCTTGATCTAACTTAATTATTTTGGTTTGGGGATTATTATTATTATTATTATTTTAGTCAAATCAACTTAAAAACCCCTCTCTCTAATCTGAAACATGTTTTTACTTTCACTCAAACTACATTTATTAAGTTGTTTCAGCTTAGCATGCATGAACAACAAAGGGGGCGGGGCTACTTTCAAAACACAACATATCAGGACCACAAAGATTCATTGGAAAAGCAAATTCAACAGAAATGACCCTCTTATGATTGTTATCCTATAAATTTGAGTTAAAGGGACTTGAGGCAAGATTAAGAAACGAAACTCGCGACTGCCGCGATTGGCGCTTCAGGTAACTACAGCCACGAGCCAAGCCGTCACGGGAACGTGCACAAACTGAAGCTATGATGCTGTTTACTCACCTTTCTCTCCGTAGTTATACAGTGATCTTTCAGTTGATCTGGATCGTTTGCTGACGGCAGAATAATCCATAACAATCGCTTAAAGTGTTTGAATTTATCGCGACCGGCTTCGTCCTTTATCAAAACAGCGGATGTAGCGTCATGTGACGTCACGTCCGCATGGCAGAGCTGGAAAACTATAATGTTGTTTACTAAGCTTTTTCTTCGTAGTTACAATTTTTAGTGTCTTTCAGTTGATCTAGATCGTATTCTGATAATCCATAACTATCGCTTACGGTGTTTTTATTTAACGTGACCGTCTTTTTCTGCATCAAAATTGCGGATGTAGCGTCATTTGACGTCACGTCCGCAGGGCAGCGCGGGAAATTCGGACACCGAATTGCAGCGCATTTTGCAGCACACAGCCTGTTCAAGGCAACGGAGAGAAACATGGGTGGAAACGTTATTTTTGGTATTTAGCGCTTCATCACCCATTAGTATTAAAAAAAGGGACATTCATGTTTGGTTTTTTTCAAATTCCTGCCTCAAGTCCCTTTAAGTGTTTACTGCCTTTGTTATATTCACATTCAGAAGAAGTTGCTGAGAAAGTCTGTTAAGTTTGGATGTTAAAGTTGCACCATGAGTTTAAAGGATAGTTCAAGGAGATAAACTCATCATCATATCTGATGTTACTTGATGTCCAGAAGGGAACCAACATAATTTACTTGAAAATTGTGTTGCTGTTCTATCACAGACTTTGGATTTACTCATGGTGCAAGCCACTTGTGTAATATTGTACTAAAAACAAATAATAATGCGGCAGTGGCGATCTTTGGACCAGCCAATAGTGACTTCTCCCCCTGAAGGGTTGGCAACAGTAATATTAACAGTTTTTACCGTACGTCTAGGTGACATTCTTGTTATTATACATCTTAACGTCCTTCAATAAATCTTAAAATGCCCCCAAAAAACAAAGATTTCATGTCAAAGCAAAGTTATAAGCTGTATTTTTATCATGGAAAATTACTGTATTTTTATGAGAAAGTTTTTCTCTGTAATTTTACGGTATTTTTCTGGCGCCCCAGCTGCCAGAATATTACCATTTCTTTACTTTTTTTTTTTTTTTACAGTGTACATCTGGAACTATCTCTAAGTGAACATGAAGATGCCTTCAGAGATTTTTCTTGGTGCACAAAGGGGTGTCACTTAGAAGTGCCACAACAGACAGACAGGTAGTCTAAAGATCAGGGCTACAGATGATTGGTTTGTAATAAAAGTACAGAGCGTCAAGAAAGGCCAATTTGCTGTCACTGTGTTGCCCTTGCCAATGGCCCATGAAGCTCACATTGAAGGACATGAAGGAGTGGCTGGAACATTGCTCAAGATCAGAAGAACATAAGTCATAAGAAAAAGGAGAATAAGTCAAAGAATAAGTGGTTGATGGCTGTGTGATCTACAGAAAGAACTGTTCCTCCAACAGTGGTTGGAGGAACAGTGTACTGCTCGGTGAACCAACGGTGTACTGCCATGGGTTCATGGCAGTACACCTCTTTAGACCTTACCACGTGAAAGATGATGTCCAGAAAAGAGTGACACTAAGATTATGAGGTGCCGTCTTTTACTGCGTGGCCTTAGTCAGCTTCCTAGAGGTAGTTAATTCTGCGTCAACTGAAAGACTCTTCATGGCTTACCAAAGGTTTATGGTCAACCAAGAAAGGTTTGGTTAGATCCAGGTGCCAGTATCTTGGGGATGAAGCTAATCTTAGAAGAGCTCTACAGATTCTTAGACAGTCAAAATAGAGCAGCTTTCAGATTAGACCGCAGCAAAGAATGGGATTGCGTGGATGCAGAAGATTCATCTGCCTGATTCTCAACAAACAAATGGTGCTGCAGAAGCTGCTGTATAGTACATTTTGTAAAGAGGGTTCTCCAGTGTTTTAGAAAGGGGTCAAAACAAAGTTATAACCAGTTCCTGACAAGCTCTTCACATAGCAGGCGACCTTGCAAAAGAGTTGCCAGTTGATGCAAGGATACAGAGCTGTAAAGACTGCATTCAATGTGTTAGACCTAATTCTGTCCTGCTTGGACAGACGTCTAAGAATGGGGATGTGAGGACTTCTGACTTTGCCTTTTATCCTTGTAAGAAGCTTAGAGAAATGCTGTCAGAAGTGACCAAGTTCTGGGTCTGTTGGAGTCAACTTGCTGGTCCCAACTTGTTTGTAAGGAGCAAGTGGCATATTGTCAATGGAAATGTTGCCATTTTGGGACATATGTGTGGTGATGTGACCAGAATACAAGGGCGTGATGGACGCGGGGTATGCGTGGGACATGTCCCCAGCACTTTTCCTATCTGTCCCCTCTGTCCCCTGCATTATTTCAGCCGTTACAACAGTTAAACCCGTTATTATCATGCAACTACGTGTTTTCCCAAGCCGTCTTTGAACGCACCATGAGCATACTTATCCTAACGCAGGTGTTCGACAGGGGACGTGCTGCTGAGCAATGCTGAACGATGTGCGTCAGAATAATGTTTAGCAAAGCATCCAGAGCCAGCAAGAGGCAAAAAACTTTGCATAATTTCCCCCCCCTAACAAACCATGTAGCCTAAGTTATGTAACGTTGTTAGCAAATAATGTTAGAATTGTTACTTAGCCTAAATGATGACAGGGTAAAACATGCCAATATATCAATATGTTAAGCTAGTTAATAATAACAGTAAATAATAAGCTAGTTAATAATAATTCAAATGTTGTTACCTCTGTTACAGGCTTGTTAGTTTATTCTTGGAATAAATCCAACCTTCTTTCATTTCTGGTTAGAACTTTTGCTCACAATTGTGCTCCACAAATATCTATGGCATAAGTGGCAAAGTGACTGTAAAGTGCCCCTGAATGAAAATTACGTTTTTTGAGGTTTTTAATCATATATTTTAGTTTCCCCAGCCTGCCTTTGTCCCCTAAGGGGTTAAATGATAGATTTGTGGTTCCTTTTTCCCTGGGTGAGTCTGCCTACATGGTGAAGTTAGCATTCACAAATGGGCTGATTGGCTGTTCGGCCTATTTTGCTCCTAGCGCAGCTTGTGACGCCATGACTTCCAGCCAATTACCCCCCTCCCCCGAACTACACTTTCCAAGTACCTTCCTCCGAGATCTACGACAACAAACTGACATCATGGCGTCCCGTTTGCATTAGAACTGCTCTGTACCTGGTGTACGAAGGACAACAGCAATCTTTTTGTCCTCCCCACTGAAAAACCGTGGATGATTTCATTTCTGCAGGAATGTGCCGACCGAACTAACAGAAAATCTCCCTGCTGCTCCGTCTCCGTCTCCTCCTCAGGTGGTTCTAACGGCTTCCAGCCACCACGAAGAAACACAAAGTTTCTAACAAACGTTTCTCATCATGTTCGTGTCTTTTATCTCATGCATGAGGGAAACTGATGTTTGTGATTATTCCAGTTTATAATTCTTTCCGCTGTGCGCAAGTGTTCGGCTGCGGACTCGGGTTTGCAATCAGGCTTTCTTCTTCATCATCATCATCATCATCACTGTTTCTGTACCACTCCGGTCAGACGAAGACAGATCTAACAAGCAGAACCAGTGTAATATATCTTTAGTATTAACTGTTAAAGGTGCCATGACATCAAATTTCACTTTTCTGGGGTTTTGGGTGTATAATATGATCTGTTGTGCACTGATGAGGCCATGTGAATGTCCAGAGTGAGAATCAAAGTTCCTGTTTATGGTCTGTCAGCTTTGTCTCTCTGTTAAGAAACAGTTGAATCAGACAACAGCTACGTAGTTCTATCATTCTACGTAATTCATTTGCTCCAATAAGAGCAAACTATCAAGTAAACCGCCTTCTGCTGTTAACTTTACTGAAAACTTCTGCAGCAACACTGAGGGAGGCGACCACAACCTTGTCATTACCTGTAAGTTTATTTATTTTCTGAATGCTGTCTTGTCTGATAAACATAGGTCACTGTCTGAAATGCACATGTTGCTAGCAGTTAGCCTTTAGCAAACTCCGACCGCTAGGGCAGCTTGACCTAGTTTCTCTAAATAAGGTCATAGCCAAATAAGGTGTAGCCAATCAAAATGAAGTCAACTTGGTCTCCGGGTAAAGCTCCATACCATTACCGGACCCAACTGTTTTACTGAGGAAGTGAGGTCTGGCGTTTCAAAACAATACCCCGCTGTGAAAAATGCTGTTTTTTTCTTTGGAGATTTGACATATGCAGCAATGCCAATAACATGAACTAGTTTTTACTGCTATGTCATCACTCCTTTAACTAAATTCGGGTCAAATAATTCAGGAAAACTTGTTGCTGGAATATGATGCTGTTTTCTTCTTAAACACAATTCAGACTCACTGCATCAGTGTCTGTTTCATGACCGCCGTACGTCTTTTATAGATCCACAGAGGCTCAGTACGAACTTCTTCAAGCCTGACGTGCAGCCATGTTCAACAGAACACAGCAACTCTTTTTTTTTTTTTTCCTCCAACATAAGTGTGTGGAGAGGCGCATGTCTGCAGGTTACTGCTGAGTGTATGGGCGAATGTCTCAGGGTATCTCCGTATCACTCCACCTCCTCTCCAACAGAGCACCATGACAACAGAAGTAAGCGTGCCTTCTGGTCCTGCCCACCAAACCTCGGTCATTGTATGCCAGTGCTAACAGTAGCGCTAACTTGTAGCGCCTGCTATTCTATGACAAGGCTGAGTTACGGCAAACAAACTTTCATACAGTATTTGAGAGTCTTAGAGTCTGTCTATAAAGGGACCTAAAGTCACCAGAAATTTCATGTCACTGGCACTTTAAAGTTAAATTGCACAACAATTTCTAATGTTTCTCTTCTTAATTTTATCTCAAAATGTTGTTTTCCCCATTTTTTAAAAATGTTTATTGCCATAAAGAAAGAGCAGAGTCAGGGAGTGGATGGACCAATGGCCAGCAGCAGTCAACCATGCAGGGTCTGTACAGTTGGAAAAAAGAATAGAAGTAAGTAAATAATATATATATATATATATATATATATATATATATAACATATTATATACTGTATATAAGTGATTATAAGTGATTTTGAGGTTAAATTCCACTGCAAATTTTACTCTTCTGAATGCTTTTTGAAAATTTTCCTTTTCCTATCTTTTTAATGTTTATTGCCATAATAGAAAGAGCAGAGCAAGGGAGGAGATGTCCAGTAAATGTCCAAGGGTCATTGTGTCAACTCAACTAGTTTGGCAGCTAAAACGTTAGATTTTCTTTAGTATCCACCTTAATCCTGTAGAAACAATGATGCGATCAACTTCCTGTGAGATACCTGAAATAGCGCTTAGCAATTGACTCACAGTGTAAATTGGCGTTTCTGCTAGCGGTTTACTCTAACTTTTCAACAAGAGGGTTCATAACATTTCTAAACCATTTGCCCCAGAAAATGTCCTTGCACGGTTTGGGATATGTTGCACTGTTCATGGTTTTACTAACAACCAGAGAAAGTTAAATTTGTGGCTACAAGAGCGATGTGTAGAACATGCTCCTCAGTGTAAGAGAGAGAGAGGCTGCAGAGCTCCAGACTGCGACCAAATGGTTGCATTTTGCGAATAAATAATTTCCATCTGCTGTTAAATAGATAAGATTGTATTCCACCTCTTTCAACAAAACACATCCAACGTTATCACTGTGTATTACTCTGCTCTCCATCTCTGGAATTCCCGATCTCCGTACAGTAGACATCCAGTACGTGCATAATGTCCGCAAATTGACGTAATGTCCAAAATTACTGCCTCTGCTGAAATAATGCTTTTTTTTCTTTTTAAAGATTACACATATAGGTTTGGTCAAACTTCCCTGATCACTTTGATTTCAAAATTATTGCTTTTAAATGATCATGAACAAAATAAAGATCACAGATGGTAGAATATCGTTGTAACGTGTTTAACTTCAAGAGATTGCAGGATATCATAGTTCATTCTGAGTTTGAAATAAGATAAAATTATATTCTGTATGTTTTGGCCGTATGTATTCTGTGGCTTTTATTTAATATGCTTCTGTTGTAGCTTTGAGTAACATACATGTATTATTCTGGTATAGTTGTGGGTTACCAATGTTTTCACGTATGTTATAATGAGAGGATGAGACAAGGGAGTTCGGGTCCAGTAAAAGATCGCTGGACCCAAACTGCCTCGTCTCAGCCTTTCATTATAACATATTTGAGAAAATTAATCCACGGCTACAAAGCAGCATCATGCGCGGCTGTTTAACACAGTCCACCATGAAGATCCCACAGATGACAGCGGCCACCACTTCACACAACACAGTTAAACTATCTCCATGCATGCAAGGACAAAAACACAAAACTCTTTTCTTCTTCTTTAACACTGATAGATGAAAACAGTAACTCAGGACTGAGGCAAGAGTTGAGGGCATAATTTTATTTTATTTTTGCTCTCTGGCTGTATCAAATGTTTACAGCAGGGAATCGATGCGGTCACATTCAGTATAACAGTCTGTGCTCACGGCCGTCGTGTCAAAATGACTCAGCGTTTTATGACGCTTCGGTTTTTCCGTCCTTATTAATGTCTATCATCGATGGATGTTGAAAAGTCCTGGAAATGGATGTTGCAAAAGAAAAACAGCCTGGTGCGCTGCAGTGACTTGACTTTCCAGCTTGAGACATTGTTGTCGGAAGCAAAGATCCTCGACCGTTGCGTATTTCCGGTCAAAAAACAAGGAAGTGTGAAAAAGGTCTATAAGGTGGATATACAGTAGTTTAAAGAACGCGCCTAGTTGGTCCCAGGTGTTGTACTATGGCTGTTAAAGGGACCTTGTGCAACGATTGTATATCCCGAGCAGCTCCCTCATACTTTTCATGCTGCGTTTGCGTGAAACCGGGCAGACGGACGACAGCTGCTGCATGTAAAGGCATAAACAGCCTCTATGTGAGGACGTGGTCTGTCAGTTTCAGTGACTTCAGTCCACATCTGATATGTTGTCATGGTGATGTCGTATTGTTTTCCCTGACCCATGTTTTACCATCTTTCTCTCGGCTTCTGTGATTAAAATGACATCTGGTTTGTTACCGACGGCCGTCTGCCCGACTGCATGTGAACGCAGCATCTGAAAAATTTGTCCCCCTCACCACTGAGATGATAGCTATGCCCCTGCCAGAATACAATGAGGGAGCTCAGCATTGGCTGTGGTATCAGTCTGGATTGCAAGAGCTCTGTGAGGAACACATATGGCAAAGTCTTTCCAAGCTGTGTTATATGGCCAAAGCGCTGAAGGTGAAAACAGGGTGTTCAAATATTGATGGGCAAAATATTTAGCCCACTGTCCTGCAAAGAGATGCCCAGCAGTTGGTCATTCTGCAGGCTGTTGAGAAACAAATGGACCAATCAAGGTAGAGACTTTAAAGTGTGTCCACTAGAAAGATCAAGTGGGAGCTATTGAGTCAAACTTCATCTGAAAAAAAAAAAAAGAAAAAAAGAAATCTTGATGATTCATTTGATAAGAAGATGATGCCCAGATGTCATGCATAACATAGCTGGGACCAACAGGTGCGCTATTGAATGGCAAACTGGGAGCAGAGTCAAGAGAACATGCCACAAGAAATCCGCAAAACATCTTACCACCTCAGAAAAAAGACAGCTGGTAAGAATGGATACTCTACTCTATACCATTTTCAAAGAATGACTGAACTAGTGAAGCACTGGGAAGGTGATTACAACTTTCTGTTACTCTTGCCATGTTTAACGAGCATGGCAAGAGATTGTCTGTACATATTTTAATGGTAATGAGGTACCTTTGAACAGTGAAGTTTCCTTCAATTAAGTACCTTTAATTGAAGGTTAAAGGTACCATATGTGTTGTGTGTATGAAATGTATTTTTTTGGCTTATTTATGTTAGATGTTCTATTCTCCAGTGGAAGCTAATAACTTTCTTGGCTATTGAAACTTGCTATTTATACTTTACAAATTTGAACTTGTAATTGCCATTGCCCATTTTTCATATTGTTTGAAAACTGTTCAAAAGTTTATATACATTTTCTTTTAGTGTCTATTTAAAACTTTTTCTCCAGATTTGCAAGCTCAGACTATTTCGTGCACTGCCCTACTGTACTTCCTGAAGTCTAACCAAAAAAGAAAAAAAAATAAGAAGAGAAAACGTGGAACCTGGGTAACTTTATTGGCTGGTCATTTCAGTGAAGTTGAGTCCAGAGGTCCCAGCAGATGCCACTCTCCTTTTCAGGTTGGGGAAATTGCAAAACACATCAGAAAATAATCTCACACAGTACTAAAGGGAATTGCCAGGTCACAGTACAACAATCTACTGAGAAAGACAAAAGGAAACTGTTGCATGACGCCGTCTTTCTTGAATTTGTAAATTGGCAGTTTACCTGATGAACTAATATAATGATGTCAAAGCATTAGGAAACTTTCTTTTGTCAATAAATGGGAATGGGAATGTATGGAAATACATGTTTATCTTGTGATGTTCATCTCCAGCTCTATTTTATATTGATGTTTCGGTTAAAGATACAAAGTAGAGAAAGAGATGTTAGGGTTTATGTTGAGCAGAGAAAGGGGGTGGGGCATGGGGGTGGTACTGTGGGTTTATGCACAGTGTAAGTGTGATTGTGATGTGTGTGAAGAAGAATGTGATGAGGTGTATGTTCTAGTGCGTATGTTTACATGTGTACAGTATGTGTGTATATGTATGTAGGTGTGTGTATAAATTTACATTTGTATTCAGAAACAGTTTTTTTTTATTATGTAAAGCACTTAGAGTTGCTTCTATATGAAAGGTGTTTTATAATTAAAGTTTGATTTGATGTAAATGATGTCCTTTTCAAGTTTGACTGGTTTGCAGGTTCTGACAATTACCTTAAGAAATACCACAATAAGTTATATTTCACGGTTATGAAAGTCTCATTAACCATGACTGAGAACGCAGTCAACAGTTCTTCTTTGGACCATTGAGGGTCAAATTAAGGAACTGATCAGTTCTCTGTGTTTGTCTGTCTTAGTGATATCTTCCGTCATTTGAATGCCCCCCCCCCCCCCCCCCACACACACACACACACACACCCCACAACCCTTTCCTATCTTACTAAGCTGACACTGCGCATTTACACATTAGCTGCTTTTACCTCTAATAGGATCAGCAGGACTTAACATTTGTCATCTGATAAAACTAAGCAGCTCGACAACTACACGGTTCCCTCTTAACCAATTTATGCTCAATTAGGATAAGAGAGAAACTTTGGAGGGATAAAAATGAGCTCAGAAAATCTAGAGGGGATAGACTCATTTCTTTATAAGTATCTGTGCAGTGAGAGTCATTTTGCCTGGATACAGTGAGTAGTTGGGGGGGGGGGAACTACTTATAGTCTTGATACCAATATAAATTCCTAGTGCAGTAAATTACTTAAATTCACTTGATTATGGACAATGTTAATATTTCTCTGTTTTAATCAAATTAATTGTTTTGAACTGAAGTGAAACTATTTAATAGATGCTAACATGTAATGAATTAAGAAGTTGTCATTTTATTTAGGTCCAGCAGCTGTAGTACCTCAGGATGACGTGCATCAGTTTCCTTGTCAAAATCTGCCTGCCTACAGTCACTCGCAAATCCTGCAGCACTGCCGGTGGTCAAAGGTTTTCATACAACGAAGCCGAAAAGATCTGACACAATCCACTCTCCAGCTCCAGTTCTGTATTTTATTTATGTTTTTTTAAGGTGGTATGCATAGATTGAATTTCTTCGAGAATTTCTTCAATCCTGTGTTATATTCCCCGCCAGACTGATAACTAGACTTAGTTTTCAGGTATATGAAGCCAAAATTATGCTTGTATATCTTTACTGGGACTTACCTTTTGTTCCTGACGAAATATTCGAATTCCTTGAAAAACTCGTGAAGTGCTCCCAATTTCAAGCTTAGCAATCCTACAGGTTAATGCCTATAGACAAGTACTGTATTTGTAGTCTCTGCAGCCACTCTGGAGTTTGTTGTAGTGGTTTAATTTCTGAAAAGGAATCTATTGTTATCATCAGATTTTTTTTTTTTTTTTTTCCCACGTAGACCAAATTACTATTTTGAAAATAACTTGGTATTGTGGTTTGGCTTATAAATCTTCACCTGTAATAAAGAATGACCCCCTTTTTTTTTTTTTTTTTTTTAGGATTTTTTGGTGACTAGTGGCCTTTATATGACAGTATATAGGCAGGGGCAGAGAGGGGGGGTGACATGCAGCAAAGGGACCTGACCAGGAATTGAACCGGGACCGACTGCGCTGGGCTTTCCTCTGTTCAGGGGGGCTGCTCATCCAACTAGCTAATCCTCCTCTTTTGAATCAATCTTTATTTATCAGGATCTATATTTGTCTTAAGATAATATTGAGGCCACAGGAAATCTCTTTAGCGTCTTTAGAGTTGCAGCTGATTCTGTGACACTAAGTCGGGGTCAACTCCAAAGTCTTTGGCATTTACTGATTTAGACTGAACTGCCTACAGATGCCTTTGGACAAAGAAACATTAAGTTCTCAGTAAAATAAACTAGCCAACCATTGACAGTGTGCCAGCTCTGACGCTGTTTCTTCAGCATTTTTTATTATATCTTTCCTCTCATCAAAGCAAATACATCATATCGTAAAATCCACTCTTAATAATGCTCAATGTAGAGGAATTGCTGAACTGCTACAAAGGGACGTTTTGTGCCCTAATAAATAGTTCACAAAAAGTTATTAATTAACATTTTGTTTCCCAGTTAAGACAGTGCTGTTGTTGAATGCTGAGCATAAACCAAATTAAAAACCTCCACCATTAAAATGTAAAAGGCTCTTTCCAGGAATAAGCAATGCATTTGTCTTTTTTGTTATGGCCTTATGGTTACTACTAGCCTTGATGGCTGTGGATTTAGGTTGAGTTTGACGTGTTTTTTTTTCTCTCTTTTTTAAATTGACATAAATTTAAATTTATTTTAAAAAATTCTAGTTTATTTCCTTGATGCAACCACTAGTTAGTAAACCAACTCAGCAGCTATGCACCAGTTTCTATTATCTAGGATGTACCTGGAGGATTATGAGCAAGGAAGAGGTTCAATTTTTTTTTCCCTCAACAAACATTTATTCACAAGACAATAATTTATACATAAACAATTAAATGGTAATTAATTTTTTTAAATAATGTTCAGTCAAGTCAAGTAGTTTCTTGTATTTAAGTCAAGTCAGTTAATCAAATAGGGTTGTGTGTGTGTGTACTTCTTTTTTTTTAAATCAATATTAAGAAAATGTTTTGGTCTTTTGGTGACAGCTTCACTGTCAGAGACCTGAGGCAGGCGAGACGGCCACTCCAATTAAAACCCTTATGGGAGGAGCTACTACACCATAAAGAACAAGCACCATAATTCCCATAGGCATGACACTGAAGACTTGCCAGTCTGCAGGTAAGAAAACACCAAGAACTTTGAGCTGGGACTCAAAGGTTTGCATCATTGTAAATCTCTGGATAGTTCTGACAAAATCTTGTCTGAATTACCCCCTACTGCATCTTATTTGATTGATTTTGAAGACACTGGACATCATCATGAACAGTTTCCTTTATTTAGATTAATCCAATATATTGTTTGGCTTTCATGAATTTATTTTTAAGTATGGCCAAAACTAGCTGAATAGTTCACACTATTGTTGAACATACAAGTATTGTAAATTTAATTTAATTTTGGATTTTTTTATTAAAATTCCTTTTTCTGTTTAGATAAAAGCATACAATGTAGAAAGTGTCTTTCACTTTTTCACTGCTTTAGAAAATTATATAAACTTTTTTGTATTTTTCTGTGGGATGTTTTAGATTTCTACATTAAAATCATTGTTGGCAACAATTTCCTTTTTAAGCCATTATATCTCTACTTTCTTGATTTGAATAAATCCTTTCTTTCACATAAAGGGGTGTGGTTGAGAAATTTTCAGTGATTTTTCTTTTTTGTTTCCTTCTTTTTTTTTTTTTTTTTTTTAAAAGATGAATCTATGAAAAAAGACTCATAGCTCTGTTGTCCTGACCCGTAAGAGTGAATGAACATAGCGTTTAAACAGTTACTTGGGCAGAAAACTGCTGCCAATCATTCTTAAAGGGGAAGGATTGCAATTAACAACCCAATCCTAATCCCCTTGTTTCACCTCCTACGCCGCCTCAGCTTTGTCCACCTCTCTCCATCCGACTCTGCTCCTATTCCACTATCCACTCTGGGCCAGGGTGGGTGCTGTCGAACTTAGCAGGTGAATGTTCTTGGCTCTGGCTGGCTTTTACTGGACTGTTTCCGAAACATAGATGATCATTGGAGGGATGTAAAGCAGCGAGTGGAGTGATCTTAGGCACCATAAAAAAAGAGCACATTGCGGATCTGGGAAAAGTAAAGTTGGGAAGAGAGCTGCTGAGAGGAGCAGGTGGATCACTGGCATCACTAACTTTAGCTGGTCAGCATATTTGCTTCTGAAAGGTAAGCGCTACCACCATCTAATTCATTAGATCAATTAATAGACCTGCTGTTTGCTGGATTTAGGTTTTGTTGCATTATAGAAACTGAACAGCATGAACAGAATCATTCTACATTCAGCCCACGAAACTGTCTAAATCAAATAATCATGCAACTGACGCAACACATAAAAGCTGACAACCTGACAAGCCAAAAAAGTTAATTCGATAAGCAGCCTTTGTTTATTTGTTTATTCTCCAAACATTAGTCTCGTGAGTTTTTCAGCAATCTTTATATTTTAATATAGGATAATTATTCAAACTATGAGTTTCTACTTTTCTTTGGAGTTTGAAAAACATGCAAAAAATCTTAATTTTTGATTTAATGAGAGATTTGTCCTCAGGTTTATGACATGGGTTCGTATTCATATTAGGTAATGAAAGTATATGTTGCATAGTGTATTTTCTTAATGAAATCATACATAACCAGGTGATCTCTGATCTCCTGCAGTCTGTCACCCACACCTTTTATTTCTGTCCACAGACCAGGGTGATTCCCAAATGCTCGGATGCATTTATCACTGGATACCATGAGCATGGTGGACGACAGCTGCATCTCACCCAGCAACTTCCATGAAATGGGGAAAGGTGGGGGTGCCGCAGTGGGGGGCCGTGTCCACAGCATTGATGTCATCCTTGGTTTCAGTAAAGACCAGGATCCCTTGCTAAGTCCTGCTGGGGCCCTGGGGCCCCACAAAGTGAACATAGATGACTTGGCAGAACACGGGAAGCAGCAGGAGCCCGCATCACACTCGTCCTACAGCGGCCACCTTTCCTCTGTGAGAAACAGCAGCTCAGAGCAGCAGCAGTACCACGGTGAGTTAAGCTTCCGATATCCATCCATTAAACGCACTTTGTTACCGACCACACGGTGGAACAAACAAACATTTTGATACCTGGTATATAACACACACAGCATACTTTGTTTGTTTCAGCAAAAACTTTAAACAAAACAAAACAAAATCTCTTAAAAAAGATCCCACAATACACAATACACTCGAACTTTATGGAAAATCCTGAGGTTTAACAACTGGAACCACAGCACAACGAGTACAGTGATATTCCTGTCTGTTGATAGGACCACAGTTATGATTGCCATTGCTATTGGTAAAAATTTCATTTGACGTGTAATTTCAAAGGCAGAAGAAAACAGCTAATTAGGACCCAATTTCTTTTGACAATGATGTTCCATGAAATAATTTACACTCATTTCATCCATTAATGAAAAAGACAAACAAAAAAACCTCATGTAGATTCAGAGTCATGTTGCGGATTTGCTGAGAGAGTAGAGCCTGTTGCATTAACCGGACTGTGCAGACTGAAAGATAAATCTGATGACAAGATGGTGTAGGGGGTTTATATCCCCAAGACCAATCCCATCCCCTTGTGGAATTCCCCCTAATCTGCTCTTCTGTGCAGATTAGATTGTACTGTGGTTTATTCTGGTGTGATTGTCATCGTTCCGTCTCAGGATCAAATTTGCAACATTTAATCTGAAGCTATTTTCAGGATCACGCAGTTGGTTGGTGATTTTGTGGCGGAAACAAAAGGAAAAGTTATCTCCCTGACCTGGAGATGGATCTGTTCTCTCCAGAGAAGTGACTCAAATTCACTTTGTTAAATGAAAATACATGAGCAACAATTGCATCGCTTGTTTTCGATCTATCTTTCCTATGAAGTCAATCCAGTTCCTACTGAATGAGCTGCTTTTCAGTATTCGGTGTTAGTGGGCCTCTTTCCTCTGAGCAGAGCGGCTGTCCTGGCTGATAAAAAGTGGGGAGGCTTCAGACCAGTGGCTGTGAAGGGCTGACAGGCCAAGAACTGGTCACTGAACCAGACCTGACCTCTGCCTTTGTTGGTGCTTGGCCTTTGTCATAGTTGCTTAATGAGAGGTGGATAAATTAACCCCCCAAATCCTGCTTTGCTTTCACGACTGCCCCTGTTTACCAGTGCAAAGACCTTTTAAGAAACAATAAAAAATCAACACATCTCATAAACAAACTAGAATTGGTATAGTCAGTTCTGCTGAAGGTCTGAAAATGCAGTCACATCTCTGATGTCTTGTCATAATGTATTGACCAAAGATGTACAAAAATATTAATTAATTCCCCAAAGATGGAAATTTGTTGTCAAAATGGAAAGTTCATTCTTGTTTAAGCTAACAGCTGAAATAAATCTGCTGTACTAAACATTTTTATATAACACTGACAGTGACCGTTTGTTCATGATTCATATGAGTCTGTAATTCATCTCTATGGCAAGTTTTAGTTTTTTTCATATGAGAAGTTACAGTGCTCCTGTCACCAGCAAAAACATTTAGTAAAAGTTAGTAAAAGAGTCACACGCTTCTTTGAGGGGTTGGGATAGGAAATTGTCTGCATAAAAAGTCACTATCCTAATGATTTAGTGTGTTTTGGCCATGCTGAGCATCAACAACATTAAAATTTTGTGTATTTCCTATTTGCTTTTGCCCTCTAACTTTGATAATCATCAACTATATGATGAGAATAACTGTGACACAGTGGAAACTACAAAATAAAGTACATATCAGTCCATATAGTTAAATATTTTTAAGGACAGTAGATGAAAACTGGAAATAACTTCTCTAAATCCGATTAGGAATGTTTCTGAGCTTCCCTGAAGTTCAGGGAATTGCTTGCTTCAGTGACCTACAGTAGTCTATTGTTGCAGGTGTCAGCCTGATGTGTGCTCTGCTGGAAAGTGGGGGATACAGTCTTCTCTTAATGACACCCAATGCATTCTTTTCTATAGCTTTCTAATTTGTAACTCAAAGTCATGATCATTATCTTTGACACCAAAATCATTAAGGAAAAAGCAAATGTGTTTTGTTAAATTTCTCTCATATTCTAAGCAGACTCTGGCTTGTATGGAAACAAGAGTGATGAGGAGCTGTGTGAACTGAGGAAGAGTGTCGAGAGTGATGAGAGCAAGTCTCCAGAGTCATGCAAGGATGATCAGCCCAAGAAGAAACACAGACGCAACCGCACCACCTTCACCACCTACCAGCTGCATGAGCTGGAGCGAGCCTTTGAGAAGTCCCACTACCCAGATGTGTACAGTCGAGAAGAGCTGGCCATGAAGGTGAATCTGCCTGAAGTCCGAGTCCAGGTGAGATGATGTGCGACAGCATTGCTGTGCAATATGCTGTCTAAGAAATGAAGGCTCAAGCACTCATCATCAGACCCAGTGATGCCTTAGGATGGCTTTCTTCAAACCTGAAAAAAAAAATGCGCATTTATTGCAAACATTGTTAGGTGAATTATCTACTTACAGTACATGTCAATCAATCTGTATCTAGTATTATCAGCTCATGACACTCCCTTCTGCCCTGAAGTAAATCTGCTAGAAACCAGTTTTCTAACTGAAAGAGAAATGTTGGGGTTTTAGTTGGTAAGGCCCTCTCCCTTTGAAAATTTTAAATAAATGAATGAAAAAAAAAAAAATAGATGAAGGTAAGGTCAGTCAACATCATAATGACCCTTATCTTCGGAAGGGGGGGGGGGATTTACATGTAAATTAGCTTGGGCTGTTTACGACTTAAGTCTCCTAATTGAAATGACTATGTTATCCTGTCACCTTAGATAACCTAGAGCCTTACACTGATTAGTTCCCATATCAAGCCAAGCCCTGGGTCATTTGCCACTTGGTAACACTCAGGTGAGCAGATGATTCTAAATAATTAGCAAGTCTGCTAAGTTGTTACAAATGTTAAGCGATATCATGCCAACCTAAGAGGGTTATCAGGACAGTGGTTTGAGGGAGAAAAGAGACAAAGTGGCTTCGGTACTGGAAGTGGGATGGATCAAAAGTATCAAATATCCTCTGACTGGCTTCTTGAAGATGCTGTAAGAGTTGTGCTTATCACAATAGTACAGGCTACTCATTCTGTTGTTTCCCTCTCTTCATTTCACCTCTCTTTCTAGGGAAAGGTCCAACTGTATGCCAAAGAAATATAAATTATTTGCTTCTGCACCTTTTATTTAGTGTGGGTTGCATTTAAAACTTTTGCTTTTTTTCCCCTAGATTACAGAGCACATATAAGGTTCAGTAAGGCAATTTATTGGGACAGAAATATACTTGGTATAAAGGATTCACAACAAATTAACCCAGTTTCCCAAAAGGTAAAATTTGCTGTTTTACTCTGTAAAGTGTTGTGACCTCAGACCTCAAAGTCTCACTTTGAAAAAACTTGTGTGTGAATATTGTTTTAGGCCGACTAAGTCTCAAAATACTCACTTAACAACTGTTAAGCCCATAAGAAACAATATTAAGCATTATGCATGATTAATGTAAGGATTGTTGATGTCGGACATCTGATTTTCTGCTAATTTCTAGATAAATAAGTTGAAATACTGGATTCCACATTTACACATTCCAAGTCCAGGAATTAGAAAGAAAGAAAGAAAGAAAGAAAGAAAGAAAGAAAGAAAGAAAGAAAGAAAGAAAGAAAGAAAGAAAGAAAGAAAGAAAGAAAGAAAGAAAGAAAGAAAGAAAGAAAAAAGAAAGAGAAAGAAAGAAAGAAACTTCCGGATGTGCAATGTGCTGTTGTTTGGATGTTCAAATACCACCAAATTTGTACTATAATATGAAATTCATCAAGAGAGAGTGAATTTACAAAAGGGACACATTTTAAAAAGGATAGAGGAAAAAGGTCTCTTCTCTGCTCTGAGAGGCATCATCAGAGCATCACAGGAGCCAGTAAATAGTTAAAAGATTAAATAATCCATCTGAAGTAATTATTAACAGTTTTAATAAAATAACATCATTGTTTTACTTCAACAACATTGTGACTCCATGGACTTTTCACTGGCTGTTTTATCTTTTTCAAACCAATCCTGACCCTTAAAGTAATCAGTGATTCTTCATTTGTGGGGAGCTAAGGGGAGCTAGCCTCGTGAGACCAGCCTGATCTCGCGAGCTTCAGGTTTTCACTCGCAGATCAGTCTGGTTACTTTCCGTTGAAGAGAATTTGGAGCAGTTCACCAAACGAACGTCCAATCAGCGTTGGCTTTGAGGCGGGTTGAGGTGTGACGCAACAAAAAGCGACAGTTCAGTCTAAACAACATGGCAGCTTCAGCGGATGAAACGTCAGCGTGGCTATCGCTCAAGTTTTATCGGAATTACAGAGTATTTCTTCACTGAAAGAAGAGCAAAACACTGCTCTGGAGGCTTTTCTCGAAGGAAAAGATATTTTTGCTTGTGTTTTCGTCGTTGCTCTGTAAGTACGGCATATGCTTTGTTGATCTGATTGGTTGATTTGACCCGTCTATCACCAACATGGGTGGTGATAGACAGATGCCTTATCCAATCAGCTAACCAGTATTTTTGCCCGTTCCCAAAACTACTCTAACGGATGATTCCCAGATGGATATGCAGGAGCAAATCCATCTGGCGGAGTCAGGTTAAAGGGGAGCTCGGCTCCCCAGAAAAGCAGAGGTGCTCCCCTAGACACATTCTGCTGATACTCTGTGGGGGGATCCTTAAACATAGTTCACTTTCAGGACATATTTAATTTTTTCATAAATTTTCTCTTATCAAGCAGCGAGCATCACCTGGGGGACAGATCTGACACTTTTCTGATATCAATGCTTAATGACAGCCTTTCCCAAACTGGGGGCCCTGAGATCATTTCAGGGGGTTGCCAGATTATTGTAAAACCAAACAAATAATAAATGATAATATAAGCTCTGTCAAATATATGTTGTAATCAAGGGAGAGTAATTAGTGAAATTAACACACTATTTTTAATCAACTGAACTACTCATGCTGAAGTCACCTTTAAAAACACTTTATCTCCTCATTTATTTATGCAGTTTATGGTTTCTTCAAAGCCTTATGGCTGGCTCACACCGAGCCCAGTGATGATCTCTGGCCCATCAACCCACTCCAGGGCGTGTCAGACATTTAATTAGGTGTGATTTGGTTTTGAGCAGAGCTTTCTCTGAACAGATCTATCTGACGGAGGAATTACAACTGGATTTATACTGGCGCGTCATCTGCGTTCCCTTTGACCTGCATCTCAGCTACGTGAATGCAGAGACAAGGAAGTACTCCCTTGTGATTGGTCAATGTAGTAACGTGTCTCCAATACCTGAATAAATGGATGAATGAATGAATGAACTGAATGAATGAATGAATGAATGAATGAATGAATGAATGAATGAATGAATGAATGAATGCACGTCAGCTGCTGTCAGTTGTTCTAAAAAAGGGAATGGAGCATAAGAGAACCATTTTGGTGAAAAAAACAAACAAACTCCGCCCCTATGGAATTTCCTGGTCGATAAAAGCCCCACTGTTGCCTACAGATCTGGAAAAAAAAACTGCAGCATGACACTGTAACCCTATGCCCAAGTAAAAGCACATACTGCCTCTGCGTCAGTTACGCAGGCCTGACTGGACTCTACTGCGCGAGTTTAAATCCAGTAAGCTCCAATCATCGCACGCTGCTGGAGGCAGCAACGCTGCTTCAATTAAGAAATTTGATGTGGCGCTGACAATAACAATATAGCCAATATTAGAGGTACAGGACTTTGTCATCAGTCCCACGTGGGTGCTCGATATTGTCTGCTTGACCCAACGCATCCAAGAAATCAACGCCACAGCAGGGTGGCGTGCGGAACTAGTTGGTAAAGAGGAGGTGGGACCAGCAGAATGATGAGGAGGATTTTGCGCTCTGACTGCGCATGTGAAAATGATGTGTGGCGCTACTGCTAGCCTGATTAAAATGATTTATTTATTTGACTAAGGTGATGAAGCTGAACCGGAGCCCAACCCCGAGGTGACGGAGCTGGGCTATCGTATCGTATCGTATCGTATCGTATGGTAGCCCATAGTATCGTATCGTATCGTATCGTATCATATCATATCATATCATATCATATCATATCATATCATATCATATCATATCATATCATATCATATCATATCATATCATATCATATCATATCATATCATATCATATCATATCATATCATATCATATATCATATCATACTATCATATCATATCATATCATATATCATATCATATCATATCATATCATATCATATCATATCATATCATATATCATATCATATCATATCATATCATTGGAGCCCATATATCATATCATATCATATCATATATCATATCATATATCATATCATATATCTATCATATCATATCATATCATATGGTATACTGTCATTTACTTTCATTGGAAGAATTGGGTTTCATTTGTTGACTTGAGGAAGTAAAATAAACAATGAAATTGACATTTTAGAGGTTTTTCTTAAACTTTGTCTGAGAGTTATGAGACCGAAATCTCAAAATTGATCTTCGCATGCATAAGTTGTATTTTTTTCTGTGAGCTTTTATATCCACAAAACACAAGTTACACCTACCCATGAGCCTAATGTACTTCCTAAAGAATTTCAAGGGTTGTTCACAATGTCTAATTTTTCTTCCAGGTTTGGTTTCAGAATCGCCGAGCTAAATGGCGTCGGCAAGAAAAAATGGATGCAAGCACCATGAAGCTCCATGACTCCCCCGTGCTTTCTTTCAACCGTCCAGCTCCAGTCCACACCAGCATGGGTCCAATGACCAACTCTCTTCCTCTGGACCCCTGGCTTCCCTCTCCTCTTTCCAGTGCTACACCTGTCCACAGTATCCCTGGCTTTATGAGTCCAGCTCAAGGCCTCCAACCCAGCTATCCTAACCACAGCTTCCTTAACGCTACCCCCCATGCCCATCCTCACCCTCATCCTCACCCTCACTCTCATCCTCATCCAGCCATGGGTCAGGGGATGCAGAGTATGGCTCCTCCTCCTTATCAGTGTCCAGCACCGTACCCTGATAAGTACCCTCTGGAGGATGTGGACCAGCGCAGCTCAAGTATTGCAGCTCTCAGAATGAAAGCCAAGGAACACATCCAGTCTATGGACAAGACCTGGCAACCCATGTGACCAACAAACCTGGAGGTACATGTTGTGATGTTGGACAAACATGATCCTAAAAAAGCATCTAAGGCTTCAAAAGACAGCAGCTCATGGAGCAGTAATGGATTTTGAACTGTGAAAACAAAGGAACTTTTTGGAGACTCTTTTAGTTACTTCAATTTTTTTTTTCTTTTTTTGTTTATCTCAAGGAGATACGTAAAAGTGAAACCTGCTTAGTGGTTACATTTTCTGTTTTAAACTGCCAAGCATCAGATATCTACTTTGCTTCCAATCTGAAAGCATTAAATGTCACCTCAGGTGCTTTAAATCCAACACGTCCTCCTGGTGACTGCTGCTTTCATGCAGTTAACACCCAAGAAACTTTTACCTTTGAATTTATATCCTTATAATTTTCTTTTAATGACAATATCTTTTCTGCAATGACCATGTAACTAGTTTTCAGTTCATTATATCTTTAGTGGGACCTTTTTTTTTCATCGCTAACTCATTTTTGAGCCCTTGGCTTCGACAGCCTGCTGTGACAAGAGGAAGTGAAACTCTGAGAGGAAAGGTGAATGTTTTCATTATAGAGGTGATAAACTGTAACAAAGCTGCAGTCAGAGAAGTGTTTTTACTTTTATGGACTATGGCCAAGAGTATACCAAAAAGAATCCTGCACAAACAAAATCTTTTCTCTGGTTTGTGCTGAGATGCTTTAAATAAAGAAGGGAGGGAGGAAGCAGACATACTAGCCAGCAGAGTAACTCCTTTTGCTTGAGTGGCATTGACGAGAAAACCTGTTGGCAACTGTGTGTCGAGTGCTGCGTGTACGTGCAGGGCAGCAGAAAGAGCCCTGTGTCATGCGTCACCCCACATAGTTTCGTCTTTGTTTGGCACAATTGATCCAAGTGTATTCTCTTTGTCTGAAACCGAAGGGGGAGAAACGGTCTCAGGCTGTACTAAATAGGCCATTTTGTTGTGGAAGTTTTCTTTTCTTTTTTTTTTTTTGATCAAACGACAAGAAGCATGGATTTAGCTGCAGTCATTAGTAACACAGTATTGGTCTTTTACCATCTGTTGCAGAGATGAGTACTATATTATCTTAAAAGTAACGAAGATCAAGCTTGAAATCAATATGCAATAAATGGGCAGGAAATAGATAAGATTTTGGCCATGAGATATTTAATTGACTTTAATAATGCTACATGAAGGGAGCAAGTCCCTCACTTCAAAGTGCAATTTAAGAATTCCTTTCATTCTTTTGTATTCTTTTTTCATCGAAAAAGAAAACACATTTTCTTTATAACTTTCCGTTGTCTTGTAGTGATAACTCAGTTTTCTTTGATGTCAAACAACAGCAAAAATAACTGTAACTGTCTCCTGTCCTTTCTGGTGAATTATGAAATATGTACTGCTCAGAGGAGAACAGTGTTACAGACGCTGCTCAGCATCTTTTCTCATGCAGATTTTCAGTATTGTTGGTTAGTGGGGGGGGGGGGGGTTAACACCATACAGAAGCACATTATAAACTTCTTTAGGACAAACTTTCATGTGATTTTGGACCAAGAGTAAACCAAAGGTTAGACGGTGGACAAAATTGCACTAGAACAGCTTTAGGTTTGTTTGTTTGTTTGTTTTTTTAATGTGAAAATGTACAGCATGTTGTTTTACATGTTCTAGTCATGTCTGTTTTAGTGATATTGTTTTATTTCTTGTTTTGCTTTTGCCTGGATCATTGATGTTCACAATCTGGAAAGAATTAAGATCTACAGAATAAATATAGTTTGATAGAAACTTTCTCACTGCAGAGCTTTCATGTTGACCCCTGCACTCATTCCCACACTGTTTTTTTTTTCTTTTTGTCCTTCCTAAGACTAAAGAGCAATCCAAGATTACTACAGTATAATCGTTGTCATCTGACATACGTGGGCAGAGACATTCTTTCTTTTTAGCTACCGCTTGTGTTCCTCGTCTCCCTCTGTCATGTAAGAGCTCTTTCTTTTCTTCACCCCTCCCAGTGCTCTCTGCTGTTCCTAGTTTGGTGGCAGGGTGCCAGCCTGTTAGGAAGATGAGACTCCAATCAATCAGGGCTTCCCAGGGGGGCCTCTGACCACAGGGACCAGCTCCCCTAATTGCCCCCAGGCAGGCCTGTCGGCAGGCTGAGCCGCTGCAACACATGTTCACAGGGCGACTGGTGCCACCGTGCTCACTGGCCTCTTCGGCGTGCGAATCACTTTCCTGGACAGATGGAGGCCTGAATAGACCTCACTTCGATGACCATATGGTTGAGCCAGTGGGTGCAATAGAGCAATGTTTGTATGATTTTTGACATGTCATAAAGTGTTTTATGTAATGTTTGTGTGTAGTTGGCTAGTGACTCTCAACCACGTCACAGAGCTCAGAATCTGATTTTCCAAGACATCAAATCAAAGCTTTTATCTTAATTTCTTTTTGCTGTAATTTCATCTTTAGAGTAGAATAAATTCCATCTGTTGAATGATAATCATTAAAAAAAATTTAACACATCGACACAAAAAGAATGACAGCATATCCTGATGTTGCCTCTGGGTGATATATTGCATATTTCAGCATACACACACAGAAAGGTCAACACAGTGGTCTTCTCTGAAATAGACATGTCAGTCTCATGAAGACAAAACACATAAACAGGAAGTCTTGGTTGATTTTTTAGAGAATTAGTTAAAGTAATCAGTGGTACAACTTAGAGCTGACTTATTAAGACGTGAATGTCCTTTCTGTTTAACAAGCCATGGAAATCATATATATATATAAAAACTATGGTTAAAACCATTGTAATGTTGAAATTACCATAACAAGGGCAAAGATAAGTAAAGAGAAACCTGTTGCAGCTTAACTTTTTCATTGTTTCTGGATCTTGGCTTCAAAGAGCTGAACAGACATTGGTGGAAAATAGTGAAAAAATGCTTTCGATAACAGAGCGAGATACTGACAATATAAGGAAGTCAGAGTGGAAGAAAAGAAAAAGCAAAAACACTGAGGAAGAGATTAAGTCAAAGAAAAGTGTGAGAGTGTAGAGAAACAGAGAGGAGAACAGTGGAGAGGAGAGAAGAGGGGAGAGCGGGTGGGATGGCTGCACTCAGGCACGGTTAACACGCTCCTGTGTTGAAAATGCCCCGTTAAGCGTTTCTCGCCGAGATATTGCGATTGGGGAAGTTTCGCTCCTGCTTCCCAGGAACGACCCCGGAGCTGCTTCCAACCCTTTTGCCCTTCTTATTTTGGACACTAGCTACCAGCTACATTTGGAATTTTCAAGATCGGATGTTCAGAAAGAAAGTTATGAGCTCTGCTTTTTCACCGGCTCTCGCGCAGAAACTTGTCCGCTTTACGGGTGCTCACAAGCGGCCTGAGTGTTGCAAGTCACACCGCGTCTCCTACGGTTGCAAAAAGCAACAGAGGCCCAACTTTTTGCAGGTTTCTAATAGTGTCTGAGTCCCAGACATGAATTCATCCTCACTCAAGTCACTCAGGCACGGTTAACACGCTCCTGTGTTGAAAATGCCCCGTTAAGCGTTTCTCGCCGAGATATTGCGATTGGGGAAGTTTCGCTCCTGCTTCCCAGGAACGACCCCGGAGCTGCTTCCAACCCTTTTGCCCTTCTTATTTTGGACACTAGCTACCAGCTACATTTGGAATTTTCAAGATCGGATGTTCAGAAAGAAAGTTACGAGCTCTGCTTTTTCACCGGCTCTCGCGCAGAAACTTGTCCGCTTTACGGGTGCTCACAAGCGGCCTGAGTGTTGCAAGTCACACCGCGTCTCCTACGGTTGCAAAAAGCAACAGAGGCCCAACTTTTTGCAGGTTTCTAATAGTGTCTGAGTCCCAGACATGAATTCATCCTCACTCAAGTCACTCAGGCACGGTTAACACGCTCCTGTGTTGAAAATGCCCCGTTAAGCGTTTCTCGCCGAGATATTGCGATTGGGGAAGTTTCGCTCCTGCTTCCCAGGAACGACCCCGGAGCTGCTTCCAACCCTTTTGCCCTTCTTATTTTGGACACTAGCTACCAGCTACATTTGGAATTTTCAAGATCGGATGTTCAGAAAGAAAGTTATGAGCTCTGCTTTTTCACCGGCTCTCGCGCAGAAACTTGTCCGCTTTACGGGTGCTCACAAGCGGCCTGAGTGTTGCAAGTCACACCGCGTCTCCTACGGTTGCAAAAAGCAACAGAGGCCCAACTTTTTGCAGGTTTCTAATAGTGTCTGAGTCCCAGACATGAATTCATCCTCACTCAAGTCACTCAGGCACGGTTAACACGCTCCTGTGTTGAAAATGCCCCGTTAAGCGTTTCTCGCCGAGATATTGCGATTGGGGAAGTTTCGCTCCTGCTTCCCAGGAACGACCCCGGAGCTGCTTCCAACCCTTTTGCCCTTCTTATTTTGGACACTAGCTACCAGCTACATTTGGAATTTTCAAGATCGGATGTTCAGAAAGAAAGTTATGAGCTCTGCTTTTTCACCGGCTCTCGCGCAGAAACTTGTCCGCTTTACGGGTGCTCACAAGCGGCCTGAGTGTTGCAAGTCACACCGCGTCTCCTACGGTTGCAAAAAGCAACAGAGGCCCAACTTTTTGCAGGTTTCTAATAGTGTCTGAGTCCCAGACATGAATTCATCCTCACTCAAGTCACTCAGGCACGGTTAACACGCTCCTGTGTTGAAAATGCCCCGTTAAGCGTTTCTCGCCGAGATATTGCGATTGGGAAGTTTCGCTCCTGCTTCCCAGGAACGACCCCGGAGCTGCTTCCAACCCTTTTGCCCTTCTTATTTTGGACACTAGCTACCAGCTACATTTGGAATTTTCAAGATCGGATGTTCAGAAAGAAAGTTATGAGCTCTGCTTTTTCACCGGCTCTCGCGCAGAAACTTGTCCGCTTTACGGGTGCTCACAAGCGGCCTGAGTGTTGCAAGTCACACCGCGTCTCCTACGGTTGCAAAAAGCAACAGAGGCCCAACTTTTTGCAGGTTTCTAATAGTGTCTGAGTCCCAGACATGAATTCATCCTCACTCAAGTCACTCAGGCACGGTTAACACGCTCCTGTGTTGAAAATGCCCCGTTAAGCGTTTCTCGCCGAGATATTGCGAT